>WWET01006252.1:13568-28856 GCA_011038615.1 Limnodynastes dumerilii
TTCCCTAACTTTGTTATTGGGTCATAATTGGTAGGTCAGGACTTGAGAATAAGTGTATGCTTTATGGTGCATATGTACAGTAGAGAATAAATGCATATGTTACACCCAATAAAGTGTACATATGGACTCTGAGTCATTTCCAAAGTATAGTCAAAGGTTAGTTATTAGGTTAGTGCTCATCATTCTATCTGCTGCTTATTTTGTGAGGTCTTATCAACACAAAAGTAGAAATCACAAAGCATGATACAAACAAATATAATAACTTGCATTTCTAATGTGACCATGACAGTATATATTAAAAGTGAAGCAAAATGCCTTAGACATAAAAACTTGGCTTAATGGTTTATCAGGAGTGTAAAGGTGAAGTCAAAGTGAAGTGAGTTACAGATGGAACAGTCATCTCTTTACATCTGTGGCAATTGTGGAACCATATCAGCTTCATTCATTTTCTATGCAAATGTTTCTTCAAAAAATACAAAGTTTATGCGTCTGTTTAAATGGCTACATTAGCATCATGAAATGTTAATATTTACCTTTTATTTACTATCCATTAAAAAACTGTACACTTGAAATGGGAAATACCTAAGGGATCAACGTTTGCTTTACAGACATTAAGTTTTAATTAGTGAGATTTACATTCAAAGCTCTTGTGTACTTTTCATCAAAGCCGGTGTATTTTAGTAGCTTAATCTCAATTAAAATATAGCCCATAAGGATTTTAAAAAACTTGGAATGATATTCACACAGAAACAAGGGTGTAGTGAATTGTATGATGTTTGTTGAAAATTAGGCTAAAACAATGTTATTAGCTCTAATTAAAGAACTTCCTGCTATCCTTGAATGTTTGTAATTTATTTAAATAAAAATTAATGTAGCTACCAAATAGGAAGAATCATTTAATCTTTTGTACCTATTAATTTATTTTTTTAAATTAATCTCATTCACAGCAATCCCCCTCCTTATCATTTGGGCTAGCACTGATATACTGATATTACTGGCATGCAATGGGGTACATTGTGATTATATCTACCAATTGTATTGTAGTATATTCCCTGTTTTGAGTGATAGATTTTTTTATGGATCCATACTTCCAATCGTGCTGTGCATGAATCATTAAACCATCTGTGTAAGTGCATAAGAGGCCACTACTCTTGCTCCACACGGAGGTCCAACCCAAGGCCCCTACCTAATTCTAATTCTAATACAGATGGGGATGCATCGGAAGTCTGGCAGTAGGTGTATGTTACACCAATAGTGTAAGATAACCATCCCTAACCCATCCTCTTTGTTTTCGTTCGTACCCCACCATCAGTCAGCCGTCATTTAAAAAAATTCTCGTATCCCTGTATTGTGCCACTACACAGGGCCAGATTAACAATGGGGCTAATGGGACTACAGCCCCAGGCCTCCATCTGAAAATAGGCCCCCACACATTGCAGATCTCCTGGCCTCCCACGGCAATGCATAAAGATGAATATCAGGGACTGCCATTCTCTTCCAAAGCATACTGCATAGTGTGGGCCCGTGATCATTTTTAGCCCCAGGCCCACATGGCCCTCAATCCAGATCTGCCACTACATTTTGATCCCAGTGATTAAAATACTTACACTTTTCTTAAAAATGGATCCAGTCCACAGTTCTAGTAATTTAATGTAGTATATTTGCCATTGTGCCAACCCTATGTCTTACTTAAGCCAGATGTTCCTCAATGTTTCTTCATTGTTGCTTTGATAAAGGTAGACTATTAGTTGTTCTTTCTTTTAATAGTGAGAAAATCTCAGTGCTCACACATACTTGTGTACTGATGGGTTTTGGAGATCGTTCAATGTATTCACATCACTAGGGATCATGGAGAAAGTAAGTGTCATTGTGAAGAAATATAGGATCATCACAATTAAATAATAACTGCTCCGCCAATGGTAAACTTCACAAAAACTGAAACTAGAACTAAAAAAACCATCACTGTGGTTATCTCTCTCAAATTCTCTCTCTCTTTCTCTCTCTCTCTCATTCTCTTTCTCTCTCTCTCTCTCCCTCTCCCTCTCTCTCTCTCTCTCTCTCTCTCTCTCTCTCTCTCATT
This sequence comes from Limnodynastes dumerilii, assembly GCA_011038615.1. Lineage (NCBI taxonomy): Eukaryota > Metazoa > Chordata > Amphibia > Anura > Limnodynastidae > Limnodynastes > Limnodynastes dumerilii. The sequence continues at coordinate 15,649 of WWET01006252.1, forward strand.
CTCTCTCTCTCTCCTTTTCTTGTGTATAGTGAAATATGAAAGGGATAATAGGGAAATTTAGGTAGCCTTTTTCCATTTTTTTTTAGATCCTATTCAGTCATAATAATAGTTTTGTTGATATACCCACAAGGAGTCCCTTCCAGAAGGGTTATCATCTTCGATTACAGGACTTCCTCGTCATTTTGCTTATTCAGCTGATTTCTTTACTATATTCTTCCTCCCATATTTTGTATTTATAACTAACCACAATTTCATTGTCATCTACAGCAGTGCTCCTCAACCTTTTCTCACCCTCGGCACACCTAAGCCCTTCTCAGAATTCCGCGGCACACCTAAGCCCTTCCCAGAATTCCGCGGCACACCAAAAGCAAAATAATGGGAAAAAAATGGAATTACAAAGTACATACAGTGATATTACATTAACTGTTATTTTTTATTTGATAAATAAAAAAATCGCAGCTAATAACTTTTTTTTCTCATAACTAATTTAACTATGTGTCTGCAGCCTCCTTAGTAGCCCCCATCATGTGTCTGCAGCCTCCCTAGTAATCCCCATTCATGTGTCTGTAGACTCCCCAGTATAACCAATCATATGTCTTCAGCTCTCCAGTATTCCGCATACCCAGTATCCCCTTAATTCCTTAAGACAAGGTCTTCCAGCATTTTTTTTCCTGTTGGAGGCATTGCACTGCGGCACACTTGGCAACATCCCGTGGCACACTGGTGTGCCATGGCACACTGGTTGAGGAGCACTGATCAACAGTATATCTTTCCTCTTAATTTGTTGTTTATGAAATCAGTACAGGGGCATGAACCCATCTCAGTACTGCACCACACTCTTGGGCTTTTTAAATGTCCCCAATTCATTGCCACATGCACCAGGAACAACATCATCTTTACTTTAAGCTATGAGTGGTTATTCTGGTGGGTCGTATTGGTCACAAGTTCACTGAATTACACACAGACAGTTTTGTAAGCTTCCGATTCTGACTAAGCACCTGTGAATAACAGATAATGCTGTACATAGTCCATGTTCCATGTGTGTGGAATCTTCCACAACTGAGTATTTATGGGCCAGATTCAGACTACCATCTGAAACCCACCTTCCGCAAGCTGCTTTCTTCCAACAGTGCAATCGCCAGGCATGAATTTCCAGGCATACGGAACTTAGTTTTCTGTAAGCTGTGATATGTGTATGAGGGGGAGGGGCGTACAATATTGGCAGGGTTTAAGGGTTCATACACCCTTATGACTTTGTAAGTTCTGCAAAATTTGCATGAGAGAGGGGAGTGACAGGGGAGTTCACTCTCCTCTTCTGTGTGGACTGCCAGACCTCCGTGCCTACGGATAGGGTGTGGGTCCCCGCAAAGAACAGGCCTATTTCAATAGGGCCATTCTCTCCCAGCCAGTTTTGAACTAGCTGGGATATCGATTGCTTATGCTTCGAAGAGTCTTCGTCTGTCTCTATTTTGCAATGCTGGTCATCGGACCGGAGACTGCAACCGATACGGAAAACACGCATCCCTATAATATTATCTGCCAAACTGCTTATTAAACTACAGCAACACATCCAGGTCAAAAAGAGTCCTAGTTTTCTGCTTTCTTAAAAGAAACAAAAAAACTTTATTAAAAATGTAATAAAAAAAATACAGTCATAGTTGCAATAATAAACCCATCTGTAAATAACAATCTGATTAACTGCAACAAAGTTGAGTTTAATTTTGAAGAAAATTATTAATATACCACAAACCGACACCATGTTTAATAGGGCAAATGACAAAAGATTCGGAGGAATTTGAACATATATGAGACTATCCACTGTTGTGGTATGTTTTGCTCTTTGCTCGATTGACAGTTTCTTAAAACTTTAATAGACGGGTCTTTACCATATACATTTATATTTGGAAAAATAATTTAAAATGTTCCATTTATTTTTGTTATGAAATTACTACTGTGCTTATCATGACTGCAGTATGCATATATGTATGAAAGAAAGAAAGAGAGACAATTAATGAATAAATGAATACAAATAAGCAGCAAAGGATAGACGAATCTATAATAAACAAATATTGCACATATTTTGAAGGATAGAATTTCTTGCACAGAATAAATCAGTCTACTCTCCTGCTTTGCACCCATTGCAGCATTGATCATATCAGCAGCCATCTGTGCCTCTCTGTAGAGACTTTATGCAGTGTGTGTAACCTCCAACAGCCCTTAACAAGCTAAGAAAGAGAGCATGCTTGGATCTTGCATTCATTGTTTTTGTATGTGGCTCCTCTTTGTTGTTGGTCATTAATCTGATAGTTCATATGCTGAAAGTGATACAGAGAGCTTAAAACTAATAATGAATGCAGGAAAATGCAACCTCACACCATAACAATATATGGTACTGGTATATTAGTGTAATGGCCCAGCGATGCTATAAACAATATCAGAAATATATGCAAGGGCTACTTAATTCATCACATAATACATGAAAAACATAACACAACAAAGATTTTCACATGTTTTCCTATTTTCCTATTCATATTAGTAATTACATACTAGTGTGATTCAGAGCAATTTTAGTTAAATTAGAAATGCTTTATTTATTTATTTATTTATCATGTCATATTTTTGCTTTAAACAAACATTATGCTTGAATAATATTTCAAATCTGCCTTCTTTTTCTTATGATAAGATCCTACCCTCTGCCCTCCCCCCACACTTTTGTTTATCTTTACCTCCTTTACCTCTTTACCTTCCACCTTTTCTCTTACTTTTACTCTCTCTCTCTCTCTCTCTCTCTCTCTCTCTCTCTCTCTCTCTCTCTCTCCCTCCCTCCCTCTCTATTTCCCCCAACCCCCCCTCTATCTCTCTCCCTCCCTCTCTTTATCCCCCCCTCTCTCGTAATACTGCTGAGGCTATATATAAATGTACTTTTCAACAAAGTCTAACTTATTTTTACTTTTTGAGACATAAAAAATAATAATTGCAATTTAGAAGATCCACAAAAAATGATTGCAACTATAAACCGGGCAAGATAAGTTTTATGTACATCCAGTAGACGAGTTTTATGTACATTCAGTAAAAGAACTTATATTGAGATGCAATTGTTTTGCAGATAGTTGACCTAACAAATGTGCATTAGTATCTATTTATCTGTCACTTCATCGCAGCTAAATTTTGCATACTGCATATTTATAGTTTACTTTTAGATGCACAAATTGTTCTAAATGTGTTTTTTCTTTGCTGTGCCATTGATTTTAATGTTTAACAGATAAACAGTAAATTTAATTTACATAATTAAGTTAATCTTATAAATTTCAGTGTAGTGTATCATGGATTTTGTGGTTATCTAAATTGGATTATACCATTAAAACTCCTATTAAAATAAACAAAATAGGATAAAAAGGGACTCGCTTTTAACATCACTCACCATCATCAATCTCCTATCTTGCTTATTTTCGAACAATATAGTGGCATTTGTATCTTTTTAACAGTCGCCTTAAAAACTAGTAATAAAAAAAGGGAAGAGACTGCTGTGAAATGGTTGAAAGTCTATTGCCTTATTGAAAAATAAATTGTTCTTCTAAGCACCCTCAACCGGAATGTCTATTTCATAAAGACTTCAGCCTTTCAAATTCAACTTTTTTGTGCTGGATGAACAGGCTAATGTACCATGCATTCTTCTATGAGTATCAGTTTATGCAACATTGAAAGAGTCAATTCATTTGCATAATTCCAATGGTATTCCCATCACTATAAGGTAGGATGGAGAGAACAGGAGTAATGTCTACTCACATTTGATTTTCCATTATGTTTGCCATTTTGACAAATTAATCATGACATGGAAATAATTAATAACACTTATGACAAACTAAACCTTATACCCATGGGCTTCAACTTTTTACATCAGCAATCTGATATTAATGCGAATAAGATTTAGTGATTTAGTGTGTACCTTAACAGTTGACAATGCCTAAGGCTGAACAAAATTAATATTTTGTTTCCCATCTGGAGGCTTCAGTAAAATTAATGAGGAATAGCGATCTTTTGTAATGTATGGGTATATTCACAATTCATCGACTAGGCTTGTCTTCATTTTCTGTGTGATGTTTTGTGCATTTATGGTTGAAATTCATAGTAGAAGGAATGAAACAAAACAGAAATGAAAAAAGGGATACAGGCTACTGACATTTTATTTTTTTATTTCAGTTTTTATTTTCATTTTTGTTTTTAGAAAGGGGATGAAATAAATGATTTGTAATCTGTGAATGTGTGAGAAAAGTGGTTATGTTGGGCTGTTAAACAGGCTTAAACATGATTAACATAACAGTGTTATTTCCTCTACACCATATGTTCTGAGTACCTGTTTACAACTATGGGATTGGGTACAATGTGAAGGCATGGAATTTAATCATTTTCCACCTAAAGCTGTGCAAACAGTCAAATGGGTAACTCAGTCATGTCACCCTCTGAAATAATGACACATACAAAATCTGATTGTAATCAATGAATTAGATTCAGATTTAGGTGTGTGATCTTCTTATCTTTGACCAAAGTAAAATCTAACTTTACCATTAAAAATATCTAAATTCATGGGAGCCAAAGAAAGCAGATCAAATAAATACATCATAATTATGGGCCTGATTTACACTTAAGAAAGGTTCTTAAATATACGCAACTAGCAGCAAGGTGACTGCCACAGCACCCCGATTTTTAGGCTCTTAAAAAATGTAAGAATGCCATAGAGTTCCTTTATTCTTAGGTTCGTGGTTCGTAGTTGTGTGCGTAGGGCGTCTAATTAAGAATGACTGCATAACTGCGCCAAAATTTGCTCATTTAAATACCTCCCTCCACCCAATCTTCTTATCTGTATACCTAATTGTTCCCAGCATGCCCCTTCCTTGGTAACTTACTACGAACATAGCGACATTAGGTTCATAGTGGTGATTCGCAGCATTCCCTTTCCTAAGTCCACGTAGAATGCGTATAAAAGTTACTACGCATGCGCAGTATATCCCTTCCTAAATATACGCACCTAAAACCCTGCAGATTCTTAACTGTGAATCAGGCCCTAAGTTACCACGTTGGCGCTCTACTACCACAATGGTAATGTATCTTACATGAGACCATGAGAATGCGCAAAATGGCCAATTTTTTACTTAAGACATATAAAAACATAATTATGCTTGAGTTACAGGAGAATTGCTGTTGACAAACAATTATTAGTATAGGAATATGATCTAATTACAGTATATAGAAGGCTTTAGAATATACTCAAGCACCAACGGCCAATCTGTACACTTACACTGTTTATAAGAGAGATCCATACTGCCTGGGGTGTGGTTAAATTTGGTTCACTGATACTATCTAGGCCAGGCTGAGACACCTGTGGCATGGCAGGTATTTTGAAACTACAAGTCCCAGCATGCTCCAACAATATAGGTATAGCTTATACCTTGAAAAGTAAGATGGAAAAAGTCACTTCACAACACCTGGAGTGCCATATCCTGCCATATCTACAGGTTATGCTGGTGCATATTGCAAATATGTTTGAATCATTCACACCAATTCTGAATGTCCTTTTTTTTCCAGATACTAAAACAATGTATGACGCAAACAAATAGACCCCGATCCTTGGTTACGGCAGAGAGGGGAATTACATACAACTCGTACGTAATTCCCCAGTTTTGAATGTTGTGTGCATGCGCACAACCTTCTTACGTCGCCATAAGGGTCGGCATACGTAACAAACGTTTTGTACGCTGAATCTTACAAGAAAGGGTCTTCCCCCCTTTATGCGTGTCGTATCTCCGTTGTGAAGGTGGATAGACATGGTAATGAGGGGACGGGGCAGAGGAAGCCCCGTTACAATCAGGTATGTGACTGAAAGGTCGCATATGTGACCATAAAAGTTAAGGTAGGAATCTGGACACGTAAGTGTCCAGATTTACTAATGAGAGTGGGGAGTGCAGGGGGTGTGCATTCCCCATTCCGAGGATGGCCGTAATGACCTCGGGCGCCCATAAGGCGCCCGTAGGTCTGGATCCGGCCCATAATAAGTTATTTCATAATATAAAATGAAAAGTAATTACTGTGCACCTGAACAGACTTAGGTCAACAGTTGAGGTATAACATGTTTTGTAATGATCAAATAATTTTTGCCATCAGTCTTTAACCATTACCCAATTACAAAAAATAATACCTATTTTTACAAGCATTAAACTAACATTAAAACAATTTTATGAGATGTGAGGCTGTACATCTGCTCTAGAGATGACTGTGCCATGGGCATGAGTTGTATAAATGCAATCTATATTTATTATCTAAGGGTGATACTCTTCCACAATTAGCATTCTATCATCACACACAAGCAAAAAAAACAAAAAACAAAAACAAAAAACCATTCATGGGGTTAATTCATAAACAAATTGATTAATTAAACATGCACATAACCTAATGTAAAATATTAGTTAATGATGTATGGAGAGTAATGGTCAAATCTAGTAAAGAGCGGATGATCTGAAGCACAGAGTGAAGGAATTATGTAAGGGTAAGAGTGGAGGAATGATATAAGGTGAGGAGTGGAGGAAATATGTGCAGAGAGTAAGAATGGAGGATCTTAGGCCACAGAGGAGCAGAGGTGTGAAAATAGGAGAATAGGAGAGGAGGAATAATATGAGGAGAGAAGGGAGTGGATAAGAGATATAAGGAAAGCCTTGGAAGAATGAAGTAAGGATAGGAGTAGACAAATTATGTGAAGACCAGAACTGAAGAGTGATATAAGAAGAGTACTGAAGGAGTTATTTGACTATAGGGGTGGAGGAATGATGTTAGAATAGGGGTGGAGGAATGATGTGAGAAAAGGGGTGGAAGAATGATGTGAGAATAGGGGTGGAGGAATGATGTGAGGAGAGGAATGGAGGAGTTATTTGACAATAAGGGTTGAGGAATGATGTGGCAATCAGAGAAGATACGAGGAGAGGATTGGAGTTAGGATATAAGTTGAGGTGTGGAGGAGAAATATAGAGGAATGATTTAAGGCAAATAGTGAAGGATAATTTAAGGAGAGCAATGGAAGAGGACAGGAACAGTGAAATGATTTGAGTAGAGGAGCGGAGAATTGCTGTGAGGAGAGGAATATGGGAATGATATCCTAATACGATAGATGTATGGTAGAAATGGCAAGTAGATAAGTGGAAGAATCAGATTGAAGGCATTTTATAGAGGTGGAGGAAACATTTGGATAAGTGGGAGATTAATGTAAGGACAGAAGTGAAGAAATGATGTGACATTGATTCTTCTGGAAATTAATATGTCATATATCTAACTTCTTTAAAATAGAGGGTATTATAAGTTTATTATTAAACATTGGTCATTGGAACGGGTGTGGGTCACCGCTGCAACTGTCCTCTTTTGAAAGGCCGTTCTCTCCTAGCCAGTTCTGAACTCACAGAGACAAAGCAATCAGTCCTCTATTGAATGGAGACTATGCGCCAAATGGTAAGTATAAATTTAACCCAACCCTTACCCTAATCCTTACCCTAATCCTCCCCTTCCATTACCCTAACCCTCCCCTTGCATTACCCTAACCCTTATCCACAGCCTAACCCTAAGTCTCCCCTCCTCACAAACTAACTCTAAGACTTCCCTCCTCGCAGCCTAACCCTAAGACTCCCCTCCTTGCAGCCTAACGCTAAGACTCCCCTCCTTGTAGCCTGACCCTATAACTCCCCTCCCTGCAGCCTAACCCTAAGACTCCCCTACCCGCAGATTCACCTAAACCTAACCCTCCCCTTCCAATACTCTAACCCTCGCCTTTGCCTTACCCTAACCGTAACCCTACCTTCCCCGCTGCCTAAACCTAAAAGTTCCTGGAAAGTGTCACTCATCTCTCTGGTCGGTGGGTGCGACAGGTCCAGCAGTCTCTGAAAAATGAATGGGTAAGTGTACTGATCGACATACTTACCCATTCAAAAAAAAAAAAAAAAGGAAATAGGGACAGCCGAAAGTTTGGTTTCCGCTGTCTCTACTTCTAAAAGACACTATTAGCGCCGGCGACTTGCACCTTTGGGGTTATATCTCATCATTTCAGACAAGACTGGTCTGCCCAGTCACGATAATTTATTATGTATTTGTAGTATTGTTAATGTATAATATAAATCAAACTATACAAATAATATAGGGCCAGACCTAGACATATGCTTAGCTAATTTTCTGTGTATTTTACAGTATTATTACAGTAAGTCCAAGAAAAACATAAATGTGAGTATGAAGAATTATCTTGAAGGGTTAATGTATATTTGATGTTAGTTATATTGATTAGCTAATGGACTAGAAAAATGTGAGAGAATGTTAAATGGTTGATTGAATTAATTTATTTTTTTGCATGGGGATTGTTAGAACTGGAAGAGGGGAGTGCTAAACAACCATATGCAATTGCTTTCATTTGATTCTCCAATAGAAGATACCTGCGTATAATTAAGGCAGAATCCATAAGTTCACTAGACAGAAGTATGGATCCTTTCCATCATTTTTCATTTTTTATTTTCCACTGTTAAAACTTTTTTTTGACCCCACAAGCATCACTTCTTTTACACACGCTGAAAGAGGATAAAAAGAAACAAGCAAACATAAAATAAGTGAGACAAAAAAACATGAATTATGACTTGCACTAAAGCAATTATCCATTGATAGATGAGCACAAATCTTGCAACTTGTAGTAGAATTGTAAAAGGAAAATCGTGAATCTCTCCATATCAGTAATTTAATTTATAGATCACGCATTGCGCACTCAATACTCACAGTGATATTAATATCTTTTATTATGACTTCATTTTTGAGCATTGACTAATAAAATATTTAATATGAACATGGATAGGAATATTTTCAAACACGCTACATAACGCAGCATCCTGAATAAAGTAAATGTACCACTTTAGTGCCTTTTATTTAAGCAATCTGCAGCAACTGATTTCCTATGCATTGACTGAATGTGGAATGAGCGGTAATACAGTTGTATAAGAACATTCTTTTTACTGGTCAACTGTAGTCAGTATTCTCTATCTGAATGCACAAGCAGTGCTGAAAAGGTAGTCTGTGCTTTGAAGTATCACACCAATTATGGGATTTAACCTTGGAGGTCACAGTTTGATTATTTAAACAATGCCAGTGTAATTGTGTCTCAATTCTAGGCTTTCTGCAGTTACTAAGCATTTAGCTGCTACAGAGGAGGAAATTTCACAAGGCTGCTTAGCTGGCATTGACCTGTGTTTGATCGGGTTAGACAGCATTCGGCCGATCACTTTCTACTTTGTGAATTATTCAGCTCTCTGTAATATAATTTGATGGCAGAATCAAAAGACATCTCAAGTACATTTCATGTTTTCACAGTAACGTTTAAACATCACGCTCATAGTCAAACAACTGAGGGTAAAAAAAAACAAAAAAAAACCACAGCTTTACATATCATGTTTTGAAATATATTTTACATTATCCACTGTCTTTTCAAAAACTTCAAACAAATCTAAAAGCAGGATGTGAATTGTTGTGAGATTCACGTGCCTCTTTATTCAGGGGTGTTACTGTGTCATTATTGATGTTGGAGAGCTGAAATAGTCCATTCTACCCTGCTGGTTAAACTGCTTAATTCCATTATATTAGATGTCTCAGAGAAACTGCATCTGCTTGCTGAAAATGTAAATGATTCTCTTTACAACACATTGCTGTCTTTGTCATTATTTGTGAGTTCAATAACATCCTATCTCACTCTAAAAACCATAAAATCTACTATAATAATAATACCAAAAATATTTTATATGCAATAATTAGCATGCTAAGAAGAAAAAAGTAAAAACTGTGAAGATCCCATTAAAATAAAATAAAGGTGAGCTTGTTATCACAGGCTGTTCGTACAATGCTTGTCTACATTTTTAAAGTCAATGCCATTGTGGATAAACAAGCGACAACCTACAATAAATCAAGTGATATTTAAATGTTTAGCTTCTACAAAGCTGCCAATCAGAACATTGGATATGTTAGATGTGTTATGTCTATGAGCAGATAAAATACTGATGCAGCACAAGCTAAAAAAAAAAACAAAAAACAAAAACAAAAGACAAATAATATACATCAGTGCAATGTAATCAACTCTGCAGGCCCCACTGACATATTTCAGTATGCCTTGGCTTTTAAATTGCCAGGTTATCGCAAAAAAATCATTGGAGGTTTTGACTCAAAATAAAACTTAAAGTTTTGAGATCTGTCTTTTTTTTTTTTTTTCCGAAAAATTACTGAGCTGCAATTTTGCTGTAGTCACTTAATATTGAAGGAAGCTTACTACACACACAAGACAGGCGCAGGATAAATTGTACCTAATTACTGTATAAAGACACTGCAGCCACCCTTCCATGATTAGTGAGGGATTATTAGTGACCCTATGGTCCACAGGCTTGTACTAGAAAAAAATAAAAATATATATAAAAATTGTATATATATACATTTATTGGGACAGCACGGTGGCTCAGTAAGTAGCAATTGTGTCTCACAGCACTGAGGTCATGAGTTCAATTTCCAGACTAGGCCTTATCTGTGTGGCGTTTGTATGTTCTCCCCGTGTCTACGTGGGTTTCATCTGGGTGCTCCGGTTTCCTCCCACACGCTAAAAACATGCTAGGTTAATTGGCAGCTAAATAAATTAACCCTAGCGTGTATATGTATGTGTTAGGGACCTTAGTATGTAGCTCCAATGGGGCAGGGACTGATGTGATTGTGAAATATTCTCTGTAAAGCGCTACATAATCTGATAGCGCTATATAAAACCTATTAATATAATAAATAAATAACCCCAACCTTTATATAAATAAAATCATAGCTGCAGACTCTCCCAGGATTATGAAATTTGGGCATTGCTCCCAAAATCCTGGAAAAGCAAGCAAATCTCACATATTTAAGTTTGAAGCTGGGATTTTTGGAAATCAGTGCCTAAGATCTCATCCTCCCTTCTTTGTATTGTAATGGTTTGACTTAGAGAGTTACTAAGGATGGGCTGGGCTTGTGACATCAATTTTGCTCTATTCTTAGTACCACCTTGAATTGCAGCATTGCTAGGCAGCGGGCGAGACTTCAGTGGTTTGCATAAATCATGTCATGAAGACCAGCCGTATTTTTTTTCCGTTTGAGATCTCCTGGAAGTGTAAAGTAAACATCGGCAACTATGAAAAAGTATTACTACTCCAACTTATACACCATCAGAAATGTAGTAATCTTCACTGAGAACTATACTTACCCGTCTTGTCTTTGTCCAGCATTAGCCTACTTTTTCAATGTTCTTCTCACTATCTGCAGACACCCTAGAAATAGGTAATTAGCTTTCTTACAGTTTAGCTTAGATCAGGGGCTCTCAGTGTAAAGGCAAATAAAATAAATCAATTCCTAGTCACTACTATACAATATATACAGCATCCTAGTCTCAATATAAAATTCCCACTGCATCCAAGTGACTGCCATACAATATAATATAATATAATACAATACAGACTTTATCCTAGTCACCACTATTTAATACAGACTGCATCCTAGGGACTGCCATACAATGAACGCTGCCCCCCTAATGTCCACCATACAATACACAATGCATACCAAAGACTGCCACATACACAGACTATGGTCCGGATTCACAGTTGCGTAGTTTTCGTCTTACGTACGTTGTTTTAAGAATTGAGCTACTACGCACTACCTCCCACAAGCACACCATATTTAAAATATACTCAGTCTGGGCCTGCTTAAGTTTCAGTTACTGTAAGCTAATTTATGGCACCCATTCTTCCAATCTCCCCCTCGTGTGTCTCCAGCTTTCCAATCTCCCCTCTTGTGTGTTTCTAGCTTTCCAACCTCCCCCTCTTGTGTTTCTCCAGTCTTCCAATATCCACCTCATGTGTGTCTCTCCAGTCTTCCAATGTCCACCTCATGTGTGTATCCAGCCTTTCAATTTCCCCCTCGTGTGTCTCCAGTGTTCAAAAATTTTCCCATCTTGTGTGTTTCTAGCCTTACAAAATGTCCTCCTCTTTTTTGTCTCCAGCATTCAAATATTCCTCCCTTGTGTCTCTCCAGTGTTTCAAAATGCCCCTCATGTCTCTCCAGCCTTCCAATATTCTTCCCTTTGTCTCCCTAGCCTTCTAATATTTTCCCTCATATCTCTCCCGTTTTCCAATATTCTCCCCTCATGTCTCTCCAGCTTTCCAGTATGCTACCCTCATGTCTCTAAAGCAATCCAACGACCAGGCTATATCTGTTCACAAGCTCCAACATTCAAATATTTCTCCATCTTGCATGTCTACAGCCTTCCAATGTTTCCCCCTTGTGTTTCTCAAGAAGTCCAATATTCCCTCCTTGTGTCCCTCCAGTGGTCCAATATCCCCCCCCTTGTGTTCCTCCAGTGGTCCAATATTCCCCCCTTGTGTCTCTCCAGTGTTCCAAAATTCTCCCTAATGTCTCTACAGTCTTCCAATATTCTCCCCTCATGTCTCTCAAGCATTCTCCCCTCATGTATTCTCCCCCATGTCTCTTCCAACCGCCAACTTTTTATCTTTTAGCAAGCTCCAATAATAATTTACTTACCTTTTGTGTCTTCCCGCTTCTTCTCTCCTCTGCCGCACTCTCTGCTGTGAATGACAGAAATATGGTCATGTCAGCGTAACATTTAAGGAAGCTACAGGTACTGGCTGAAAGCCCATTGGTGTATAAGATTATGCTGTTGGTGCAGAGCAGTTTTGAGGTTGCACCTCATCAAGTCTTGGCACGCCATTTGGCTGCTCCGCTCGAACGGGTGATGAGCCGACCCTGGTCATACCTCGGATATATCTTGTTATCTTTTTCCATTTATTATCATACCGAGAAACAGAATAGTTTTCAGGATGTCCTCTTAGTTGTCTGTTATTGCAGCCACCCCTTGCACAATTTTACTATTCAATAAATATTGTAAATATTCCCTTCCATCTGCTGAAATATCCATATAATATTGTAGTTAAGCAACCTCCAACTTTCAAAACTAGGAAATCAAACAGATTTTAATGAATTTAAACCATAGAGGACCAAATAGTAAACCAAATGAATATTTGAACAGTGTGGGGAAAACTGCCCGTTGCATCATATAGAGAAACAGAACATAAAAAGTTAATTTCTTGATATTTTCTTTCTACTCCCCCCCCCCCCTTACCTCC
>WWET01006252.1:28875-39450 GCA_011038615.1 Limnodynastes dumerilii
CCTTACCTCCACCTCCACACTTTGTTTGGGAATACCAGTCGCTGTTCATAATAATTTAAAACCAATGTAATAATAAAATGGGCCTGAATAATAGATTGATACTTTGACCAGGAAATGTTTGCTTACTCACATAACGTAATGTGCCTCTTAGCACAGCTGGGTCCCCCTTTTCAGGGTGTTTTATTTTTTATGAAGTAAAGAGAAACATTATTTTTGTAAACCAATGTTTTAATTTAATTGATCACAAACCACTGGCCCAGAATACCAATAGCTGCTTTCTATGTACCATTCAATTTGCACATTTTAGGTCCTGCTCTAGAATTGAAGCGTAAAGCAATTGACAAAAATATAAAGATCACAACCTGGAGAGACCTGCATTGTACATCCATAAAAGCGACAAATGGCAGCTCAGGTGGAAAAATGTTGAAGAGAGAAATGTATTCAACAAATAGAAAACACAGCATGAGCACAAAAGTGTGCATGAGGAACTGGTAAGTGAATGCCAATAATGGAGATAATGAGGTGGGGCTTATGTAGGCTGCAATGTATATAGTTTGTGGTTTCCCCAAGACATGTTTCCAGACCTGTCCTGCAAATGCTGCTTCTTAGGAGACCATTTAACTTTCTTTAATCCGGGGTCAATTATGACTTTATGAGGGCATTTTTCTATATAATCAAGCAAATGTAAGCATATAATTCATTCCTTTGAAGTGAAAACGGAAAGGCTGCAGATGTCTCCATGTCTTGAGGTTTATTAGAGCTAATATAAGATTATTTTTGTGTCTTTATGTTTGCTTCCATAGCACGAGTTACTATTGATTAGGGCTATACCAGACTATAGTATAAACATATTTACCTATTGCCTTGTCTGAAATATATCTCTCTCCATTGAAAATGTCTCTAATCCCTTTCAACATACATTAGTCTCACAATCCTAAAAATAAATGATCTTGATTGTACCTCACTTACCAACTGCAACCCAGCTTCTATTGTGCTTACCTGTGAACTACTTAAATAACTTCCCTATAATTGGTCCACAAGCTAACCTGTCACTTCATTATAACAAAACAGTCCTTTTATCATGGTCACTAACAATATCTGTTGAGATTGCATGTGGTTCTTTCGCCAGTTCTCTGTCCTCCTCACTGTATACCTTCTTCCTTTGTGATCAGGACCGGTGCTAGGTATATACTTATTACCTTAATAGGAAGTGGAGATGTTGCCCATTTATAACAGTTTTTAACAGCTTCCAATACTGTATACTGCATTGTCCTTGTGCTGCGTATTTGTGCATGTAACTGCTTACAGCATAATGGCTGTGTGCCCACCCCCTATGTGGCGTCTATGCTTGCCAATCAAATGACACAGTTATGCGCGGATCTGGACCTCATGTAACCTGCACCACATTTCTAAGCACATTTGCGCAGAGTATTTGCATGCGGATTTGCGCTCAGATCTGGATCGGGATCAGTTAGTTCAACAGGAAGTGAAAGTAAACAGAGGAAGCTCTGGCTCCACACCTGATCTGGAGACTGGTCACATGGTCACATCACAGGTCCTACAGCTTAGATTGTCATTCCACTTTGGCTGTGTCTCACTGAATGGCTGTCTAGCATCACTACTAACTGGGCCACACTAGACCACCAGGGAGGTGGCCCTAAAACACACAATGGCAATGCCAGGGGCTCCCTGCCCTATGCCCAGATCCAGAATACCTCTGGGTACAACGAATAGTCTATTTAAATTTCTTACATGACCCTTTTCTCATTGTAATATCATGGAACACCCTATTCCACAAGCGCACAGCACTTGGATGTGCAGACTCTGGATCCGGTCCCTTGACTTCATGTTCATGTAGAAAAACTACTACAACTACCATTAATACTACTACTACTACTACCAGAGGTGGATTGGCCTTAGAACTTACAGGGAATTTTCCAAGTGCGGTGCTCTTTCAACCAAGCTTTTGTATCTTGTGGTAGTCACTAGGATGCCAGTGTATTTATTGTATTAGGAATACTAATCAGTAGTAAATGTTGCACTTTTTTTTAAACTTAATTGGAAACACATAACCCAACCAACATTATATATTTGAGATCTTTGTTCTGTGCTAATCCTGCTCACTTTCACCTTTTTGTTGATCCCATAAACATGGTATCTTGTAGATTTTTCCAAGGGCTAATTTTTAATTATATCTGCCTCTGACTACTACTACTATTACTACTATGAATAATAGGTATCCAGATCCCCACTCTATCCTCCCGTGTGGTGGACTCCCCTCGCAAAAATAGTGTTTTCAGGACCCTACTTTAAGATTTTTGTTCTGTCCCCATGTACAATGGGGACAGCTCATAAATCTAAGCACACCCTTACAGTATAATTAAAATAGATCCCTCCCACACTTTTCGCTTTGTCCCACCCTGCCATCAGGAAGACTTCCAGCACAGAAGTCTAGATCCTGAGGATGCAGGTTCAAGTTAGAAGTCTGCTGTGCATGATTGATTGGTCCAAAGGGCAGAAAATGCTCCCTTTTAGTAACTTTGGATTCAGTCCATAGCCAATAGCCATTGGACCTTGTTGTAGTGATTTTGTTATTGAAAAAACATTACTCATCTCCATTTCTTACCAATTCCATGTTTGTCACACTAATTTTTCCTCTTCTTAAATGTCCCACATCATCTACAGTTTACAATTTCTTGGTCCAAAACATCAGTAAGGACTTTTATTTATATATGTAAAAATGCTGCAAAGATTGTATTAGGGATATGGCAACAGTGTGTGAATGGGCATTGTTAAATCATTTGCATCTTTCAATATCCCTATAAAGGCTGTAATTCTTCCGTTGCTGTCAATAATGTAGCACTGAATTAAATGAAAAATACATTACTAACAATACATTTTAAAGCAATAAAAAGTGGTTTATGTAAAGTGTCTTTAAAGATGCATCAAACAACAACAACGGTAATTTAAAAAAAAACATTTAATGAAGGGATTGTCCAGCTCTAAGTTACTGAATAAACATGATTAAAGTAAAGAATGAATTATAGCTGTTCCAAAAGTAGTTCTAAGGGATGATTCAGAGTTTAACAGTGACAGCAAAACAATTGCAAGTCAAGTAACCTGATCGTGCACAAATCACAAACCATCATGCAATGAGAAATTATTATTATTATTATTATTATTATTAATTTATTTTGTAGTAGAAATAGCATTAAATATAGGAACATCTTAAATTTGAACTGTAACTTAGAGTTGAACTAAGAAACATAACTTCTTTACTCTAATTCTATTGGCACAAATGAAATTTGCCTCCCCCTGCAGTTGTTATTATGGTTTTGCAAGGTGTACATTAACACCTGTGTTTGCTGTTACTTTCAAACCTTTGATCTGCTCTCTATTGTATCAATGGAAAAGTACTGTAAAACAGGATTCAGTATAGCATTTGTTAATAAAAAAATATTGAAACTTTGTATTTCACTTGCATTGAAACTGTCAAATAAAAAACAACACAAGATTGAGTAAAACAAAATAATAAAAATAAAACAATTCAATATTTGAGTGTTATAAGCAGAAGCAGCCAATTTTTACTTGCTTGCATAAAACCAAAAGTCAGTTATACCCATCAAAACTGTATATTAAATAATTTATTATATTAATTAATTAAAAATCCTAAACCACACGAACTGTATACAGTACATAAACAATATTTTTCTGAACAGCTATGAAAATATTTGTTATATATTCATTAAAGAAATATATTTAATTTTTGTATGTGTATTGTCCATAACAAAATGTTTTGCCTTTGACATTTTTACTAGAAAAAATATTCTATTCTATTCTATAATATTTTTGGTGTATTTACACTTTATTGTTGTCATTTGCCATACCCTATTCTCACATTACAAAATCAATTGTGACAGTTTAATAATAATCATATATTTAATATATTTCCAAATCCACTGACAACATGCATAATATATATCCAAAAATATATATTCACAATTATTTTTTATTTAAATTTAAAATGTTTATACAGTTGTTAACACTAATCTATGTGTATTTTATTGTTGACTTATCTTGTTGTGTCAAGAATAAAACAAAACAAAACCCTTTCCTTTTATACAAATATTAAGGAAGTTCATTGTATTAGGAATTGTTATGAAAAATGATTTGTGTTTTACTTTAGATTTTCTCAGAAATTCAAAGCTTTGCCATCTGCTTTACTTTCGATAAGGGTTATATGTGGGTTATAACCTCACAGCACGCTCAGTTATGCTACCCGTAATCTCTCACATGAACACAGTGCATCATCGCCCCTGCTTTAACACAAGACATATCTGAGAACTTGCAATTGATATATCAGTCACAGCATAAAAAGCTATCGTTCCTATAGGCCAACTGTTTAGCTGAGTGCAACATAAACTCTCCTCCTGTGTCTCATTTCATCACATTGTTCCACATAGTGATGTTTCAATGTGAAATGGACTTTATGCATGCTGTGCTTCTGAGTAGAAAAGAGACAGTAGAACATGTTTGATAAATGGTGAGAATTCCAAAAGAAATTTAGCAATGTGTGTTATAAAATTTAGAAGCTTTTCTGGTGCTTAAATAATTTAGTATGTTACAGGGGCCTTTAATTTTTTATAGGTAAATACTATTAATTTATTTGCAGAAGTTTAAATGTACATGGCACATAAATAAATGTATTTCTGGTAATAACCATTTATCCTTGACAGGAGATGTACACACTGGGAGTTAGAGTGAGATTATTTTCTGGGTCACTGCTTCTCTCCCTAAATTTTGACAATAGGCATCAAAAAACTGAAAATTCACATACAAAAAGTCTTTAGACAGAATTTTATCTATTTGTTTCTAATTTTTTTTATTTATCTATCCTGTGCTTCATTTAAAATTAAAATATGCTAAAGATGAATAGGCATAAATTTAATTAAACAATAAATTAACTAATTAAATTGTTAATAGAGAGAGATATACACTACTTGCACAGAAATGTTTTTTTTGTCATTTAGTGTACATAAAACACTTGCATGTCAAAATAATAATCCTCCTCCAAAGTAATAATAAAAAGATGCTCCAATTTTATATTTAAATAGTTTAGTCTATTTTAAAACTGACCTTATCATATCAATATAGGACTTTTTACAGAGTAGCGGGTGTAAGCACAGTCATTTAATGTACAAAAGCTGTAGTTTTTTTGTGCAAAACAAAAAAAATAATGTACAAAACAAGAGCAAGTTTAAAAAAGCAATCCCAAAGTGGCTGCTGCACCTGTAATCCCATCAATCTGCTGAATACTGATGGAAAGGTGTGTATCTAGCTTTAAATAAGAATTTAAGGAGCTGATCCAGAGTTGCACTTCCATCTGTTTTTCATGCAGAAGTGCAACGCGAGCACAAAAAGATGGGTGCAATTAAATGAGAAAAAGGATGTTTCAGGCATTTAAATAGGAGCAGTAGCTGTGTTAGCTGCCTGCGCTTCTGTAAAAATCTTACACCGTGTCAGATGATAGTGTACATCATAGGCTCAGGCTCAGGGCCATATGGCCATTTTTATGGGGAAATGGCCATATGGATTAAAAAATAAGTGATATTATATTTGGAAAAAGTTTCCTTGTTTTTTTATGAGTTAATGTATGTTTAAAATAAATTTAAGAATACCAAAAATTCATGCCATAATAGTAGATTGTCGTAACTATCTATGCTCAGGCATTGCTTTAAATAATGTATAAATCATTTTAAGGGGAAACTGACAGAGAGCGCGGCAGTACAGCCTGCAGTGTCTGCACATAGGGCTGCTTCTATGTGGATTACACACCTGCCCTTTTTCCCTATGTCCTATACAGAGTTGCTTTTTCATGCAGAAACACTCATCTCTAACATACAATGCTTGTGCAAAAACTCTGGTTCAGGTTTAAGGGGCCAGATTTAAATAAGGTTTAGAAAAATGGAGATGTTGCCCATAGCAACCAATCACATTCTAGCTCTCACTTTCCTATTACATACTAGAGAATGTCAGCTAGAATCTGATTGGTAGCTATGGGCAACATCTAGCACTCTATATAAACTCTCCTTGAATCCAGTTAACAATAAATGAACCCCCCTTACAACAGTACAAACTATATTACCCCTTCCTAATTCACATTAATCTAACCCCTTCCAACCATTTTACACTAAGTAAACTGAGAAAAGTTCAAGTAAAAGTAATTCTTACTTACATGAATTTACAAGAGTGTACTCAGTTCAGTCTAAATAAACCATATTCTTCCTAGTTTACACAAATCTAAATGCCTCAGCAACACTGCCATAAACCAGTAACAGACTATACCGTCTATCTGTAAAATAAAAAGCAGAAATGTCCGTTAAACATATTTGTGCAAATATATGATCAGCCACCAGCCTTTCATGCACCTGTTTGCATTTACCTATAAATTGATTGAGCAACTTATCATATATTTGCGCATATATGTATAACGGACATTTCTGCGTTTTATTTTACAGATAGACGGTATAGTCTGTTACTGGTTTATGGCAGTGTTGCTGAGACATTTTCTTTCCTTTGTATTTGTGGCTAGCAGATTAACCCCTGCCTTTCATGCACCTGTTTGTATTTACCTATAAATTGATTGAGCAACTTCCATTTTGTGTTTTTACACGAATCTAACCACCTGTTTGCATTCTCAACCACCCCAACCATAACATAGAGTGTTTTACACTTTATAAAGTCCTGTCCTATGCTCACACTAAACTATTCACTCTCGATTAAACACCCACCTGTGCCAACAGATTGAAAATTGAAGAAAAATTTTTTAAAATGTGCAAAAAAAAGTAACATTTCAAAAAAGGGGCGTGGGTTCACGGGTGCCATGAAAAGGACGTGGCCTATCGGCCATGTGGGGTAGACTGTCTTGGAGGATGATGGTCCTGGCCTGTGCTGCAATAGGAAAGCAGGTGAGGATTGTAAATGTGTCACAACATATTCAACAGTGCTTATGCACTGACACAAGCTCTGATTCATTGTGTAATGTGCTCTACTAATGCATTTTATACTGTTATTGCTATTAGATCTGTTCCTGAAATATAAAATTACTATTTTTATGTGTAAAAGAAGTAAATTATAAATAACTTAAAAATATCAACAACAGGACTTGTTACAGACAATAACAACGCAATTCCTTATTGTAGACTTATTTTTTTAAAATTATTTTTAAATCTACATTACAAACTTCTTTCTTTCACAAAGAACGTTAAGAACGACCATATTATCAGTTTTATCATTTTACATATGGTTTTTTTAACATCATATTAATTAGCTCTTTACAATTTTAAACAGTACTTCAACCTCTTCCACATTACAGTCTAAGGGGTAGATCCTGAACAACGTTTGCAATACGTTTGTTCGCGTAGCGAATTTTCGCGTACGTAAATTCGCTACGCTACCCTTAACACACCCCCTGCACGGACGTATTTTGCTCCAAAATGTTTGGAGATATTCTAATACACCCCACATGTATTACACATATTGGAAACCCCCCTTTCAAAATCCTGCGTTTGCCACTGCCACCCCACCCATTTCTTCAACAGCTCTCTGTGCACACTCTCACATGTAAAGCTATGTATTTATTATCTGTGGGCCTTGTGTGTCTTGGCTGCATCTGACTCGTCATGCAGAGAGTGCCTCATACACTACTGAACTGACGGGCTGGCCCTCTAGGCTCTGTACAACAGTACTTACTGTACATTCCTGATGTCAGCCTTGAGCCTAGGGCTGGTGTAATTGCCTGAAGTAGAGATTTTTGTATAATAAAAGCTCCTATACTTAGTTATAAAACAACCCTACTAACCTACCACACAATTGACAAATATTAAACCATAAACGTAAGGAATAAATCAAAACTACATTACACTATATTATTCTGACTATTTTCTTATAAAAATATCTATTATGACATAAAAGAAAACCGAGTGCCGCATAGGCATGAGGTACCATAAATAACCAGTTGAGCCTCGCCCACATCGGGCAACAAGGGGTTAAGTTATTTGAGAAAGAAAACAAGTGGGGTGGGGTTTGGGTGGGGTCAGGTTGGTGACAGAGGGTATAAAAGTGATTCCCCAGTGTTTGTCCTGCCTATTTTAAAACTCATTTCCCTTCCTCCCCTATTATTAGGATGTATTTACTTAACATGTCTTCTTTGTTTTCAGACAAAGCACGGGCAGTAGAGGTTGGGTCGTCCCCATAGAATTTTGGCGAAGGGTGGAATTAGGTGAGAAATATCTGTTAATTAGGGGCACACCCTTCTAATCAAGGATAGGTTGTCTGTTCCATGGCGGGGTCCTGGTCTGCAACTCCATCATCAGATGGGCAACTGAAGAGATGGAGCCAGGGGTTTGGTCTGTGAGCTTGGTTGCGCCTTTCAACGACAGATGTCGCCACTTTAAGATTCCAGAGGTCTACACCGCCTGCTATCATGGTCACATGGCTCTATCCTAAATTATATCAATCCAATCAATCCTCCAATTTTAATTAATAAACCTTTTTAGAGTCCCATTCACTTGTCAGGATCATTATTTTAGTGTAGATGGTGTGAGATGTGCGTGAGGTAATCAATTGTTTAAAGAAAGTTATTTATGTTTATTTAATAGATAAGATAAAACATAAAGCTATGCAGTGTTTTGGTTCTATATGCAATAGCAAAGTATGTTTCCTGCAAGAAATTCCTTCAAATGAATATGCACACTTTACATTTCAATCTATTTTCTCTAAATATACAGTTAACCAGTTTTTGTAGTCACTTTCAAATGCTGTTTCAGGCAAACAAAGTATATATTTTTTATTTTATTTTATTATATTATGTATATAATTGCTGCCTATACAAGTCTGCATGTTTCAAAGTTTCTTATTTTTAAAATAATTTTAGGTATTGCTCTAGCAAACCCAGTTATGTGTAATGGACTGCCATCCCAGAGACCACATAGTTACATTATGGTATGGTATTTCATTATCAAAACAATTATGAAAACAAAATCAATATTGTTGTCCCTTCTCAGTCCCATCTCCCCTCTCAGCCCTACCCATGGGGCATTTTTGCATTACTACATTTGTAGGCAAAGCTATACCACTCCAGAGTTGACATTTGTCAACAGAACCTGATTAAGAGTTAAGGTCATCCTAGGCTTAAGAACTTGAAATCGGGACATGCCAGCAACAATGGAAATCACCTTTCATTTCAATGTTTACACTTTTATTCAGATACAATGCAATAAATAAAAACTCCACACTTCAGTCCCTTTCACCAGGGTACTTTTTGTGGCACTCCATAGAGCGATGTGCCCTAGTATCTATAAAAATGAGAGTGGATAGAGGGTGGCACAGGGTCCCCAGCCCAGATACCTGTTGGTGTCTTTGCTTACAGGTACAAAGTGTAGAATAGCTTAAAAACTGAAATTTTCTTTTGTGTGAAGGTGAGAATATTTAAGACATTTTACATACTTTTAATAAATATTGTTGCAGGGAATGTTTTGAGTTTTAATAAAAAAAAAATTTATTTTTTAGATTTTTTTTTTAAATAACTTAAAGTACATAAAACCTGGGGTTTATTTCTTGCCAACTCTCTTTTTATTGTTACTATTTTGCAAATGGCCAGATGGAGGTGAAGCTAAGTATAATATCCCCACTATTCAACATGTGAACTTAGGGGTGTTTATCCGTGTTTGCTTAGTCTTTGCACTAGTGGAAAGGGGTGTTTCACTGTATTAAAATGAAAAAGGCAGCAGCTATATTAAACTGTGCTTTCTTCTAAAATCCTGCAGCAGCTCAGGGGCTGGATTACGTGACTGACAGAAGAGATTTTTAATCAGTGAAAGCTATTTATAGTTATAATGTCCCTGTCCTACTGGAGCTTACAGCTTAAATTGTTTGACTCACACAAATAGAGACACACACTAGGATACATTTTTATAGTGAACAGTTAATTACCTACTGGCATATTTTTTGGAGTATGGGAGGAAATCAGAGCACCTGGAGGAAACCCACACAGACAACAGGAGAACATTCAAACTAACAGACAGGGCCGCCAGCAGGAGTGTTGGGGCCCTGGACATGGTCTGTGGTGCTCACCCCTCTGCAGGGCCGGTGCTAGGGTGTTCGGCGCCTCCCTGCAAACTTTAAATTTCCGCCTACCTGTTTAACAATATGTCATTAGGGTTTCCATGTATCCATGTAAGCATCATAAAACACAATCTTGTAACCAATCTTTTGTAATAAAAGAAAGCAAATGTATACAATACATGCAGCATTCTAGTCTCCACTTTACAAATTCCATTTCATCATAAAAACTGCAATACAATACAGACTAAATATCTTAGGGACACATACCTTACAGACAATGGGCTGGATCCAGACCTTGTTAAGTGCATTAACTTAGTTACACCTGAATTTAGGGGGAGTCAAGTTAATTGTATACTTTGCATGCAGGGATATATCTTTAAATTGCTTACTGCACACAGATACTGACCAGCTTTACTATCACACTGTTATTTAGACTTGGGATAGGAAACA
>WWET01006252.1:53973-72132 GCA_011038615.1 Limnodynastes dumerilii
CTAAGATTTTTAGCTGTAGTACATTGTGGATTACATCTAATTAGGGATTCAATTTTTTTTTTTTACTTTTAGGGAATGTGTGATTTTCCAAATTACAAAGTACATTATTCATATATTAGGACTTGAAAATGTACCAACCTCAGAGAGGTTTGAAATAGGTTAAATCTAAAAGTTCCTAGAACTGTTAACCTGACATTACACTAGACAGGACTCCGATCATCCAATAAACGTTGGATCTAAACACAAAGCAAAATATATTTCCTGATAAATAATGCACCTTATGTTTTCGGATTACATGCAAAGCATTATCTGTGCTTTGATGCACTCCCAAATAATTGTAATAAAGTTTATTTTACACTTACAAGATAAAGAAAAATCTTACCTGGTCATAGCTGGTACTAAGAACATATGGTGGTGAGAAATCAATAGGTTAAAAAGCTCCAAGTGAGAGAGGTGCTATAATATCAGTAAAACACCTTTGATAAATAACCAGGGTGCAAAAATGTTATGTACTCATAATAGATTATCTCTAGCTCTACTTCATGGTTGCCGACTTTTGGCAGCTTCCCTCCGGGAGATGCCGGAGAGAAGCTAGCAACGCATGCGGAGGGCGGGGCTTAATGACGCGTTTTATGCAAATCGCGTCATTAGGCTCCGCACCCTTGCTCATACTGCCCCGTTTTTACTTGAAATAGGGGTCGGGACGGGGCTTGATGCCGCAAATTGCGTCATCAAGTCCCTTCCTGACAGGAAGTTCCTGTGCCTAGCAACACTAGTATACTAGTGTTGCTAGGCAGGAGGGCAGGACTTGAGGCCATGGTTTCAGTGAAACCACGGGCCTCAAGTCACTTGCGGGAGATTTGCTGGCTCTCCCGGGATACCGGGAGTACTGCTCGAATTTCGGGAGTCTCCCGGACATTCCGGGAGAGTCGGCAACCCTGCTCTACTTGTCTCACAAATTTTCAGGGAGAAAGGGGGTGTGTTGTCTAACTGGGCCCTGGTCTTCACTAGAGCCCCTAATGGTGGGGATAGGCTTGGACCCAACAGGTTACGATCCCTGGAAGGTTGTCCCTGGTGTAGCTGAGCACTAATAACCAGACAACAGTGAAGAAACCACAGTGTTTATTAGTGCACACGGGGTAATACAGGAAATAGGTGCACTGTGAACTTTGAGCAATAATAAAAATAACAATCACAAAAAAGTGAACAAGACTAGATAAACTAATGGCTGTAAACACTATGGAGTACAGAGACAAACAGGAATCAGAGGGAGCACACTGCTATGATTATTCGATCTTTTGAAATGCCTTAAAATATGGGACAATAGCGCTCAATATTTTATCAGAGCCAATTAGCTAACTAAACAAGGGCCTCCCTCTTCTGCCAGGATTCCCAGCAGGAAAGGTGTATGGCACCAAAATTGGGACCTTTCCCTGGTGGGAAATCATCCCGATTATTGAGTAACCTCCTGCTAGGATAGATAATCGTGCTAGTGTATGGTCAGCAAAAGACAGTGAAAATTTTAATCAATACAACCTCTATTCTTAGTTATAACACAGCCCTACGCACCTAACAAGTATTCATTTATAAAGAAACATGTATAAAAACACAATCTACATATACTGAATAGCAATGTATTATTGCACATTTTGCTCAGGCAGTAATTAAAATATGTAAATATGTGAAGCCAGACTTCCCTGTATCCAGACTCCCATACATCCTTAATTAATATTTCTGTGCCACTCTGGATAGGGAATAGGGGTTGAAATCAAAATGCCTCTCACCTAGCATATGCTCTGTACCACAATCAGAAGCACGCAAGTCTGGATCCTGACAATCTTGCTTTGCGCACCATATTCTGTCATATCTAAGTCTAGATCTGGTCCACAGATCAATTAGTTTTAATAATATTTTTATTATTTTTTATATTTATTTATTGTTTAGAAATAAACAATAGTTACCAACCAAATAAAATCGATGATTAAAATAAAGAGAAACTTAGACTGTTGCTTTACAACCTCTCAGCTTATCTTTATATACACATACGTTTGCATATGTCAAAAACATGCTCATTTTCAGTACTATCCATTCAGTTGCTACTAGTGGAACTCTGGATAGGGTGTATGTATTTTCGCCAGTGGGTTTGAGTTTCCACTGCACAAATACTCTGGATCAGGTCCATGATTGTTTGCATCCGATCTTCATACTCACCCATTTATTTTCGGAAGCGCCGCAGGAGAGGTGAGTAACATTTACTGACTTTTAGTGTTAGGGGGAGGGTTAGGATTAGGCTCTGGGGAAGGGAGGGTGAGGGTTTGGGCCATGAAAGGGGAGGGATAGGGTTAGGATCAGGCTATGGTGAAAGTAGACTTAGGGTTAGGCTGCGGGAAAGGGAGGGTAACGGTCAGGCTACGGGGTAGGGAGGGTTAGCATTAAGGTAATAGGAGAGGATGGTTAGGGTAATGATTAGGGAAAGGGTTCGGGACACTTAGCATTTGGAACATTGTGTTTGGTGCTCCGGGGGTCGATTACTTTGCCAGTTGGGAACTGGCTGGGAGAGAATGGCTGTTGGCGACGAGGATACACACCCTTTTTGACCATTTTGAAATGAAATGCTAAATCAAAACCAAAAGCAAAACATAAAAATGTTTTATAATCTACACCAAATCACATAGGCCTGCATACCGTACATCAATATATGCAAACCTGCTGCAGTCTCATTCACTGTCTGTGAATTGTTCAGTTCAAACTCAATTTGCAAATCAATGAGTAGCACTTTATTTTCTTTTATCTAACCTAGATTTATGACTTAGGACTCATCTCAAATAAAGACATGATACAATAATTCAGTCATATGCAGAATGAATATGGCTAAAGGCTAAATTCAGCTGGTTGTTAAGATTTAGCCATGTTGTTCATCCTGTCATTTTAGTAAAATCCAGTTTACTTAGAGCACATTTATATTTTAGGTCTTTTACATCTACAAGTCTTTAACGTACACTACATTATAAGAAGAATTGGGGATGCAGTCGCCACCTCGAATGGCTGATTTCAGCACTGATACAGCTGAATCATGGCTGCTAGACCAGTAAGGTTATGGTTAGACTGCAGGATGAAGAGGGTAAGGGTTGGTTTAATAGATGGTTACCTGACGCCATTGGAATTCTTTGAAAGTCCTCTGGGCGCTGTCACAACACTTTCTTGCTGGAAACAGCTTGCAATTACATTGACGTCGCCGCTTTACTGTCAAATCGTTGAAAATCACCCGTTCTAACTTTAGGCAAACCACACCCAAAGAATGGTACCACTTTCATTAATTTATTTTTTCTCAGGCTATAAAGTTTTTTTTTGTTTGTTTTTTTAAATTCTGAACTACAATGACAACTATCATCACATGGTTTGTAGAAGACCAAACTAAGTTTTATCACCAGTGTGACCTCCTTCTTTTCTCTTTCTGACCTTACAGAATACATTGAGAGCTTTAAGCCTCTGTCTGGAGCTGTGTTAATCTGGGCTCTTGGGGTACAGAACAGCACACGCTGACCTTGCAGTGTCAGGTAAGGCTTACCATGTTCCATTATCTCTTGCTGTGGTGCAGAAGACAAACACACCAAACTTAACTTTACATGTGAACAATGCTGCTGTGGCTTTCCAATTGCAATTATATATTTTGCACAGAAATGTGGGTGTAATAGATTTATTTTCAAATCAAAACCTGGCCATAAATAATAAAAATGCATCAATAAATAATTGCAATAATGAAAAAAGATCTAATTGCAATGGTAGACAATATGGTATGGTCAACAGATTTTATGGTGAACATATGGGTGACAAAAAACATGCAAGTATCAGCAAGAACAGCAATATTAACCCTAATCCCAACCCTACACTAGAATTGTAACTAGGGTGAGATTGATGGGACATGTGCCGCGGGCACCGATTGGCACCCATGTCCAAGGAGGCTCTATTGGTGCACTCTGGTTTGGCCTCCTTAACCTAGCTCTTGGAGATCGAATATGCTCACAGTTGTTGACCTAGTGTACCAGGAGGGTCCACACTGTGGATATGAAAATGTGTGAAGGTAGGTGGCAAACAATGCAAGGCATGCCAGTGCTGACCTTGTGAACCAGGTTAACCATAAAAATGTCAACTTCAGCACATTCTACCATCTGGTGTCCACCTAATAACTTTGACCATGTGATGGTTTAGCCGACGGCCATCAGTGTTTTGTATGACCACATGGAAGCCTGATGGAGTTGAAAGCAAACAGCTGCCTAGACCAATGATGGACTGTCCCAGAGCATACCTCAGGTGCTCAGCTTCTTTCTGTGTTAATGAGAGACTTGTTTGATACAGCTTGTAACACTTTGTAATATGCTTTCTCTTATGGTTTTACAAAAAGGTTATTGCTTTATTTAAAAGTATCCTTTTTTTTACATTTATTTTACTTTCTACCAAGATTAATGGTAAAGTGTAACTATTTTGATGGTGACAAGGCCACACCTTACTGTCTTCAAAGTTTATTTAGTTGCCCATCCCTGAATTATACTATCATGTCTTTCATCTAGCTGGCTGGAATTATGAGTATGTCTGAAAATGATTGGCACTGATTAGTATTTGTTTGGTCACACCCAACGTTTTGACACCACATGAGGCTCCAGCAATATCGCTGCATGTGGTAAACATAAGGGATTTAATATATATCTTTTTCTAATGAAATAAACTGCAAAGTGAAATTATATTTCTTCCTACACAACATATTAAAAACTCTACTCTGATGATTGATGTCTTTAAAAAGGATTATTCCAAAGGAAGCTAAACTAAATTAGTACTATAATTCATATGCCTTTCTCTGTAAACACTGTATATAATAACTGAAAAAAACTGTGAAAATAAAAGTCTACAGATTATGCCTATGCATTTTGTTTGTCATTTAACCACAAATATAACAAAATATGATTTTTATTTTATAGATAAAGATTCAAATTCTGAGCTTTATTAATCTGTATGATTATCTCATCTAAATAAACCAAGTATAGTGACAACCTGGTTGAAGAATTACATTATCTATATGACTATATATAATGCTGAAACCCCTTCAAAATGTCTTTTGATACTGATTGTTACAAACAATCAGGTATATTGACCCTTAGATAGAATTATCGTGTACCCTTAGCTTTTCTTGTTGAACCATTCCCAAGTGTATGCATTATCATGTCACAACACATAAATGACCCCTCCCCAATATGGCTGCTGCACACTTTCAAACAGAGGAATATCTTATCACAGACCTCCTCATTACACATATTACTCCTCCCCAATATGACTGCTGCACACTTTTAAATGGAGGAATATCTTATCACAGACATCCTCACTACACATATTACTCCTCCCTAATATGGCTGCTGCACACTTTAACACGGAGGAATATCTTATCACAGACCTCCTCACTACACATATTACTCCTCACCTATATGACAGCCGCACACTTTCAATCGGAGGAATGTCTTACCACAGACACCCTGAGTATACATATAACAAACAGACAGGGGCTCACCTACAGGAGGTGCCTTGACGCGGGGCAGGTGAGATAAACCCAATATAGCTATATATATTAGTGAACTAAACCTCATATTTGTATATCTACTGACACATAGTGATGTATAATGGTTGGTATAGCGTATCAGATCTGTTTTTTTAATTCTTTAAATAAATTAATATGGCATAAATAAATGGCCATTTTTCAAGATATTTAGGTTTGCGAAATTTCCCAAACTTCAGCTTACTATAGATTACTTTAGATTGCAATTGTATGATCATTAAATTGCATACAAACAACACCTACGTAGCTATAGGAAATGATCCACACAGCAGGATATTCTTTTGAATGTGCCCCATAATCTTTACAATTAGCATTCAAATAATGGACGATTTGTTCTATAATCATAGGGCACACACCGTATTCAATCTAATATATGGATAATTACCTCTTGCAATATGCTTTACTTACATTTTATAATAACAGTTTGAACTTATTGCAAAATGAATCCCATGGCACAATATAACATTTAGTCAGAATGAATGGCTTTTATTTCAGGATACGATGAGACAGGCTTCTGTGCGTTTTCACTAATTGGTAATTATGCTGTCGGTCAATTTGATATGTGGTTCACAAATAGTTACAATGTTCATTTTATGTCCATTTGACAATATTTTTTCCAAGTGACTTTGTCTAAATGAAAAAATAGTAAGGTAATGTAATCATCTTTGGTTAAAAGTGATGGATGAGTTGAAACATTTCTGAATCAGGTCACTGGTACTCATGATTAGCGCATTGTTAATCAAGTTCCTAAGATTGAATAACAGAGATAAAGCCTTTGATAGCAATCTGGTGAGAGGATCATGAATATTAAAGAGATTCAAAGGGATCTCAACACAGAATGTGGAGCACTAGAAATGAAAGGGCAATGTGATTCTCTGCCTCTATGTGTACGAAAGACTGCTAGCAATGCAACGTAATGTCTGAATGCATTTTTGTACATAACACTTTAATACAGTTGATATGTAGCTGTATATGTATAGTGAAATACAGAAACACATTTTTTTGACTTGATCTCAACAGACCAGGATTTTTAACCTTAAATTAATATTAGCTTGAATACAATTCAAAACTCAGTATAATGGGCAGAAGATTTTTGGGTCAGATATAAAGGAGGAAGTTATGGTAGGTGATGTGGCTCAGCTGTGCATGTACAGGAAAAAGATGCATGCAGACATGCAGACATGTGAGATTCATGCTTGTATGCGATCTAGTTAAACATGGTGTGCTATGTTCAGACACGTTGGGCTCAGTGCATGGGTAAGCAACTTGTATTATATTTCTGTTGGGTGTGGTTTGCCACTTAGAAGGACTTCTTCATGTAGAAGCCAATTTAGAATGGAGAGCAGTCATCCCCAAGCAGAATACTTCCTGACAGTGCCCGGACCAGTTTAAAAAAATGTGAATGAGAAATCATAAGATAAGTTTACCTTTACCCTTACCCTAAACCTCCATGTTATGCAGCATAACCTTAATCTATCCTGTCCCGTAACCTAACCCTAACCCTTTATGTGCTGCAGCCTAACCTTCCCCTTAAGCCCTAACCCTGCCATTATACCTGCCACAGTTGCTGCAGGATTGAGAAAGGGGAAATAAATACTTGTTCCCAATAGTTATTTTTTATTTACGGAGGTTTTGGAACAATGATACATCCACCATTTTTCTCGTAGATGTATCATGTTCGAAATACGGCCACTCAGACTGCCAATCACATTTCTGTTCTATAAAAGATATCTCATTAAAAAGGGGATGGTAAACAAAGTTATATTGAACAAAAATGATGCATCTCAGTACTTCTCTGCTCAGATATACACATACATACAGATGCCACCTAGCAGGCTAATTATTAGCAGCTAATAGATTTAGTAATATAAAAAAGTCAAAGTGAAAATTTAGAAGATGCAGTATGGACACAGAAAATAATAGAAGTGAATTGTCATGTGATTCTCAATTTAATCCTTATTTTGTTTTAATTTCCTTCATATCTTTATTAACAATAAAGCAAAACACATGCAATAAAAGATTACAATAAGAATATGAATAATAATTTCTACAATACCCATTTTGTTTAACAGCTGTGTAAAGCCATCGACTATCATGTTTTCAGTCTCACAGTAAGAGAACACAAAACTTAGGCACATACATTGTCTTGTTATAGCACTCTACATGTTCAGGAATTTATTTTCTCACTATATGAAATCTAAGACCCACCAACAAGGCCCATTCCATTAGGTAAGACATGCTCTGCTTCTGAGATTCCACAATCAGTTACTATGGTGATCACCAGGGTTAAAGAGAAAAACATACTTTAAACATCAGTTACTTCATTAAAATCAGGTATGTTTGACAGTTGGAAACTCAGGAGCTGAGTATATTGTACCTAATGGAAGGGTCTACAATCTTGGTTGTCTGTATTAGTTTTATGTTATTACAATCACTACAGTGAAAATAACACATTCAGCAGTAATACACCACAAAGTTGATGGTATTATTGCTGGAATTGTTAAAAAAAAAAGCCAAATGAGGAATACATAGGTCCCAGTGAGTATTTATGCTAGGCTTGGGCTGACCACCACTCTAGCATAACAGGGATTTATCATTTTCTGTTGGTAAGGGGAAAAAAGGGTAATAAATGCTAAAGTAGCACAGGGCTTTTAAGGAGCTAGGAACAAATGTTTTTTCTATTTGGTTCCAGTGCTTTCTCTCCATCCTTCCCTCCTTCATTTGACTAGGATGTTCTTTTTCTAACTTGCTGCTTGTATTTTAAAAGGGACACAGAGTGGTGGCAACAATGGGGGTCAGACCTGGAGATTGGTGCCATGTGGAAAGGATTATGTAACATCAGGTGGTCTAAGCACAAGCTTATAACTTTCTATTTGTACGTTGGTCCTAGCAGTCGAGTCCTGGTGGAAGTCACTGTTATTGTGAATGGGGGTGGCTTTGGTTTAAAGGTGCTGTTTGTTGGAGAGGAGAGTGCTCAGTAACCTGTCTCCTTCTCTATACTTTTGACTGCTCCCCTGCTCTAGTGTCTACTCTAGTGTAGGCTTGTGCAGTAGGAGGTGTCAGATGACATCACCTTCCTGTTTGTCTGTTACACTGCCCGGGCGGTGGGACCTGTTCCCTCTGTCTTGTTGGAGTCAGTCACAGATTCCTCACAGTTTTCCTCAGTTAACCATTTGCATACAGCCTGAACCTGCAAATCAGACAAGCTGCTGCTTTACCACAGCAGCAGTGCATATGTGGTGAACTACAATCAATATCAATATCCAACATCTGCTGTCAGCTATCTTGCACCACAAGACTCTGCCAATACTGTAACTATAGAGTGACCATAGTTTGGTGCCTGGTCTCATTATGGCTTATTTAAGCTTAGACCTCCCATTGTGGAGGCAGTAACAGGGGTCAGATCTTGATGTTGGTCCCATGTGGGAAGGACTGCATAACTTCAGGTAGTCACAGGGTATACACCGGCTTATGGCTTGCAAAACAGACATCAGTCCTGGTGGCCAGATCCTGATGGAAGTCACCCACATTGTGAATGGGTAGTGGTCTTGGATTAAAGGTGCAGAATTTATGGAGTGACCATTGTATGGCACCTGGTCTTGATATGACTTATTTAAGTTTAGACTAGGCAAGGATCCTGACCGCCATTGCTTCTTTGACCACCTTTTAGCCCAATAAACTCATAGGACCGTATTAAAGCTTAAGAAGCTGGTGCTTCTAAATAGCGGTCTTTAAAGAAATGACCTACTATGCATGCGTAGTAGGTCATTCACGCAATCTACATACCATTTAGGTACGTAGATTGAGTATGTGTGTTCTTTAAAGATCGCACATAGAAAATGAAAATGTCGTTATTTATGAAGAGTGGGCGGGGAGGGGGATTTCAATTAGCCCGGGAGGGCGTGGAGAAGGGATAGCTCTATGTTAGTTCGTTAAGGAAGCCCTATGGCACTCTTAAATAACATAAAGTTCCTAAAAATGGGAGCGTGTTGGGGGGTAGGTCAGATGAGTTAGGTGCGGATACGGCCGCACCTAACTCATTCTGATCTGTGAATACGTGTCGAATCATCAATTCTAATTAGAGATCAAATAAATATGTCTACTTTTTAACCATTAGCTAAGTCTCTGTGTCTTTATTGTATCAGATTTATTGTCTGTCAGGGTTTGGGGGGGGTGGTTGGGCTCTCAGGGGTTTGGCATTTATGATACAATTTAAAAAAGTCTCATCTCTATGCTCTCTCCTCTGCTGTTTCCTCAGAAGAGTGCTGAACAGTGAACCCTGTTGGCACTTTTCTGGGGCACTCAGAAAGTAGCAAATACAATCTAAAACTTACATAAATAAGCCAAAAGCTTACTTTTCTGTGAAGACAATAAAACTTGCTTAATTATAAACCAGAAGAATGAATGATGTCCCAGTATGAGCAAATGACCTATTTAGCTACACATGGGTGTGGGTCCCCGGTTAGAACGGCCCTATTTCGATAGGGCCGTTTCCTCCCAGCCAGTTTTGAACTGGCTGGGATTTCGATTGCATATGCCTCGAGGAGGCATTGCAATCGATCCACGGAGCACCAAGCTTTCGGTGCTCGGAAAAGCAAGTAAAAATAGTCCCCCACTCCTTTCCCTAATTCTAACCCTAACCCTCCCCTCTCACTACCCTAACCCTAACCCTCCTTTCCTGGCAGCCTGACATTAACCCTCCTTTACTTGCAACCTGACCCAAACCTACCATCTCCGGCAGCCTTACCCTAACCCTCACTCCCCTGCAGACTGACCCTAACCCTCCATCTCCCGCAGCCTGACCCTAACCCTTCCTGCCCTGCAGCCTGACCCTAACCCTCACTCCCCTGCAGCCTGTCCCTAACCCTCCCTACCCCGCACAGAGAAGTTACTCACCTGTCCGTCAGTCCGGCGATAGCGGCGGCGGAGGGATATCATCGGTAGCAGTATTTCCGAAGGAGAATGGGTGAAGTAAGACAAATGGCATACTCAACCATTCTGAAAAAAAAGTAGAAACTGGTAAGTATTCAAAATAGGGACATCCGAAGAGGAACTTTCGGATGTCCCTATTTCGCAAATCAGAGTTTCTGACCGGAGAATGCAACCGGCTACACATAGACTTCAAGTTATCTTTAGTTGACATATACTGTCATTTTATGGTACCTTGTCTACATTGTAAACTATGGTAACCCTTGCCAAAAAAAACTACTTTGACTATAATAGTTGGATAAGTAGTCCAACTCACTCTCTCAGAACTTCACAGGACATACAGCTCTCCTCTATACTAAACAAATGTTCTGATTCCCAGTTATAGGACTTCTCCAAGGCTGCACCTACTATTTGGAATAACCTTCCTTGTCCATCAAAACTATCCTTAACTCTCCAACTTTCAAGAACTCCCTTACAACTCACCTTTTCAGGTTATCAAATTCTGGTTTTCCTTTCTGTTACACAGATTAACACAAGCTTGAACACTATGCAAATAGTACAGTAAGGGCTGGCTTCAGGTAGGGGTCACACAGTGGAAATCCTTACAAGAGAGGTGAGTGTCCTCCCCTTGTCCATACTGTTATTTTTTGTAGTTACATGTATTTCAGTATTGCATCATCATTTCTTCACCCATTTGCATGTCTGGATATTGGCACAAGGGTTTTCTAAAATTATTTAATTTGATTACTTATCAGTATCTGTCTCTACAGATATTAACAGTTCCAGCAATGCTCTTGTTCAATAATATAGTGGGTGTACTATGAAGGTGGAGGTGGTGCTATGCTATCATCTGAGGAAGATGGCACAGAGGAACGTAGGGACAATGAAAGGCAAGTTCTTCCCACTGCTGTAGCATGACAGGGATGAAGGGTGGGGGCGGGGCATCAGTCAGAGGTGCCCTTCCTCCTGTACAAAACTCTGCTGTTCCAGCGTCAGTATTTCAGTAAGGGTGCTCGTCCTCTCTGTTGCATATGGTAACAAAGATTTTCTGCCATTGTTGAGCTGCCTGTCAAACTGTATGAAAAGCAATTCAACAAGTAGCATCAGATAGAATTATGGGCTTCCCCTTTCCGCCCCTTCTTTGTCTCTCCTTCCCTTCCTTTAGAACTTTGCCTAGATTGCACAGAGACCAAGCACTGGCCCTGGCTTGAGCTACTTGCAAAGTAACATGAATTTTGACGAAGTCTTCCTCTGTCACCACATTCTTGTTGGTATTTTTTTTTATTTTTTTATTTTTTTTATTTAGCTCACTGTAGAATATAACTATGATTGATCCATTGCATGGGCTGGATGACTTTTATAGCCTTGATTTTAGTTAAGTTTTTTTTTACATCCACATATTCTAGTATTCTGCTTTTCTAATCACTACATTGTTATCCATATATACGATTTTCTTCGGAATCATTTCCTTATCTCACTGTACGTTCATTTAATATGGCGGGAGTTACAATTTTACGTACAATAGCGTTACTCCAGTCCTGGTATAATCCATCATCCATCATCAGTCTATAGAACAGTAGTATCCCAGTACTAGAACTGGCAGTCATAGTACTTCTTCAACATCTAAAAAAAAAGGTCAAGGGATAAGAAAAGGGGGAAATATTGTTAATTGTTTAGGATAATGTACAAATAAACATTTTATACAGAATATTGGGAGGAGAAAAAGGCAATTTGTAGTCTCATATAAACTAGCTATGGTTTATTTAAGTTGCCCACCTTCCAGCGTGAACTCAGAAAGAGTATTTAGCACAGCTGGGCACCAGAGCTGGGGTTGCGGCTGATATAACTGCCTGATGGAGATGTTTTCTTCATTTAAAGCCCCTATAGTCAATTGTAACAGAGCCTTACATACTAAAGTCATTAAACAAGAATAAAAATTAAATTGGAAACTCAAGCGCAAATGTTAGCTCTACTGAAAAGCCGCAACCGGATATCAGGAGGTGTCTCTAGATACCCCCAAAGAAGAAACTTAATGGACAAAATATGTGATATCAGATACAGGGCGCTGAGTGGTTCTCACAACGGCAGGGGAGTGTCCAAACAAATAGTACAAAATCCAAACAAATAGTAAAAAATTCTGACTAAAGGTACAACAATAAAATAATATAAAAAAAGGTCCAAATAATGATGATACGTTATAAAATCACAGTGCAGAGATATCCAGATGATGTTATAGTATAAGAATCCAATATACAAAATAAATAAATAAATAAAACTGGAAATTGTCCATTTAAAAGTTCATCATATGCTGTGAAGGAACCTGAACTTATATTCAAATAAAAGAATTCAAAAGATTCCAAATAAAAAAGTCCATGCAGTAAATCAACGAGAGCTAAAAATGTCCGTACAGCGTATGCTGTAATAATACCTGACCCACAGCCACAGCCAATAACTCATGTGCATAAGGGATAAAAAGAAACACTTTATTAATGTACAATCCAATAAACAAAGACGTTAAAAATGGGATCAGAAAGTCATACCAGGGGAGAGATGGAGAAACCAGAGAGGACAGCAGCGCCGCGATGTAAACAACCCGGGTACTGGGCGCCTGAATGCCATTCTCTGCACAACGTCCCTGGAGATGACGTCACGATCCACCTGTCGGTCCTGGACAACGTGTTTCAGGCTGCACTCAGTGCTTTTTCAAAGTTAAGGGATCTTCCTTCCTTTATGCAGCTGCTGATGATTTTCAATTGGCTGATGGCTGGGTCTTAATTGATATGCATAGAATCTTGATAACAAGACGCTGATAAAGTGAGCTAGTGTCTGGCTCACTTTATAGGTATCATCACTTCTATACATGTACATTGGATTTGTTATTTATGTATCAACGTTGTATTTATCACCATATAGGTATATATGCATTTTCACCTTAATCTTTATTTGTTATTCATGTACCAATATGATATTCATTACCTTATTGGCATATATTCCATATGTATTTTACCTCCATGTTTTTTACCATTTTATATGCTGCGTTTTACTAATTGGGTATGGATTGCACCACTTTTTATTAAGATGTTGTTATTGCATGTAGAATATTTTGTATATTTGTAGCTCTCGTTGATTTACTGCATGGACTTTTTTATTTGGAATCTTTTGAATTATTTTATTGGACTATAAGTTCAGGTTCCTTCACAGCATATGATGAAATTTTAAACGGACAATTTCCAGTTTTATTTATTTATTTATTTTGTATATTGGATTCTTATACTATAACATCATCTGGATATCTCTGCACTGTGATTTTATAACGCATCATCATTATTTGGACCTTTTTTTATATTATTTTATTGTTGTACGTTTAGTCAGAATTTTGTACTATTTGTTTGGATTTTGTACTATTTGTTTGGACACTCCCCTGCCGTTGTGAGAACCACTCAGCGCCCTATATCCGATATCACATTTTTTGTCCATAAAGTCATTAAACAGCCTAATTAAGTAATAAAACACATTGCATATGCTACACTAAACTTAATAGACCGGATTAACTGCGTATGCTTAGTAACTTTTTCCACGCAAGTTACGTTGTATTTACGCACGTATTTCCTTCAGGCACAGACTTGTGAATTGCACTTTGGGACATATTAACGGAGGGGCGTGGATGTCTTCCGTACGTTCAAAGTAACGTGAGAGTTGGCGGGGAAGGCATTTAAATGGGCTTTTGAGGGCGCGGTTAGTAAGATATGCACGTACGGAAGTAACATATGAGCATAAGTACATACGTAGAGATAAAGGTTCCTTTTGGAGGCATAAGTCACCAAAAACCCGTCCATGCGAGGGGAGTGTCTATTATTAATTTTTATAAGTGAATAGAAGCATATTGTTGCACATTTTGCACAGGCATTTTTTGTATATATTTGGGATACTTTGAAACATGCAACTTGTATAGGCTGTTGTATTGCACCTCACAGTATCAATGGTTTGCATGTGCTTAAAAAAAGGCAGATAAAGAACCTGTTCCAGAGATATGTTTACACCTTTCACCTTTTTTTTTAGGTGTAAGCTCATCAGAATACCTCTCTGTGCATGCGCAGAACGGGAGCAAGAGCAGACAGTTGGACACAGGGCTACCTCAGGGCCAGATTAATAATGTGCTTAGCTTCTAAATCCCAGCCGCCAAGGTATTCTCATCCCCATTCTCCAATGAAGAGACTTTTTGTTGCAAAAAAAAGGACTCAAGCAATTCCCTGTGTTTAGTAACAAAATATACCTATACCTGTTATAAACAGAATAATAAATATGCATATATCGTCATGGATTTCTTCTGCCCCTCCTCCTTTCAAGATATTCCGAGATAAATTGCATTTTATATTCCGCATGGATTGGCTTGAGGCTCTTTTGGACAGGGATGGAAGGACTGAAATGTTTTTTGAAATGTGGGAGTTATATATGAATACTCTTCCAAGTAATGTTAGGAAAAATCTACATGCCTCATTTCAACATACAATTTGGTATGCAATGCGCCAGGTAGAGGGTGATCCTCCTTTGCTGTTGGATTGATGTAATTGAGATTTGGGGGTGGGGCGGTTGGATGAGGGGGGTAGAGGGAGAGTATCCATGAAATCGACCCGGAGTCTTTTAGTATCCATGAAATTGACCCGGAGTCTTTTCCTGAATTCCACTAAGTGTATGTATTTGTTTTACTACTATCTTAACTCTGTGACAGTTGTAATCCCTGCTTATACTTCGGTATAATGTGCTTTTGTCAACACTGTATTTTGCTTACTTGTGTGTACTAATAAAAACGATTTTGAAATATGCATATATCATAACAATGACAATGGTGGTGAAATGGTGGTGAAAGAAGGCAGTGCAGGCCATGATGCTCTAAGCCTTGCCTAGAGAATGATCACGAAGTAGGGGCCTGCAATCTACCCCACTTCCATTGGCGTCTGCCTTCCGCCTCGTAGAAAGTTTACACGTTCTCCCGTTTAACCCACTGAACACCGGGGCTGCCCTTAAAACAAAACACAGTTCAGACTGGGTTAATGGTGAAAAAGACTCCTCGGCTCAACCACCACTACGACTTACATTGCACTGCACTGCCTTCCCGCTGCCAGACCGCCAGGAATCAATGCCATCAAATTCTGCTGAAAAGAAAGAAAGAATTAGCAATCTATAAGCCCCAACTCATACAATCTAAAGGGGATGGTAAGGGCAAGTTCCAAATGGCAAAAAGGCTGGGCATCATTCTCAGAGGGGGTTTTAAGCAAAGACCCCCATGGGCCGGATCCTGACCTACAGGTGCCCAAGGTCAGTACGGGCGGCATCGTAGTGGAGAGTGCACGCCCCATGCACTCCCCGCTGTCGGTAGTAAATCTGGATTCCTACCCTAAGTGTTATGATCAGGTTTACGGCTTTACAGACACATAGCTGATCATAATGGGGCTTCCCCTGCCACGTCCAATAATTAGCATGTCTATCTCCACCTTTATGGAGGGGGGAAGTACCCTTTTCGTAATAGCAGGCATACGTAACTTACATTATGTACGCCGGCCGTTATGGCGTCGTAAGAAGGTTGTGCGCATGAGCACAACCTTCCATATAGGGGAATTATGTATGAGCTGTATGTAATTCCCCAAGCGGCAGTTCCCTATGATCTGGCCCCATGTATCCATCCATCAAAACCATTGGGTCAAAAGGGCATAACAATTAAACAATGCATAATTGCAACAACTTAGGCCAGTCCAGCCATTTCCCAACTCACAGTTTAAATTCCCTTGGGCTTATTTAACCCTTGGTTAACCCAATGGGTCTAATGGAACTACAGCCCAAGGATACCATCTGAAAATAGGTCCCCCAAACACTGCAGATTTCTAGGCCTCTCACTGCAGTGCATAAGTATGACATCCTCCTCTAAAGCATAGTGTGGGCCCTTGATCATTTTCAGAATACAATATGTAACCGAAAAACATTACTTAGCTCCCTAACAATGCACATTCACAGTGGCTCCGAAATTGGCCAATTTACATTTTAATGACACCAGAGATCTGCTCAGTAGGATAACACCAACCAAGGTTCATAGAAAAACACATCAGAGTGCAACAGCTGAAAGCCATGCAACTGGCTGGATGACCTGTCATCATATTGGATTTCATGATGGGTCCATTTTTAGATGTAGGCCTGGGACTGTAGTCCCATCCAACCCAATGTCAATCTGGCCCTGCGAATATACACTGCTCAAAACCTCTGAATCAGGTTCACAGAGA
Organism: Limnodynastes dumerilii; assembly: GCA_011038615.1. Classification (NCBI taxonomy): domain Eukaryota; kingdom Metazoa; phylum Chordata; class Amphibia; order Anura; family Limnodynastidae; genus Limnodynastes; species Limnodynastes dumerilii. The sequence goes on from WWET01006252.1 coordinate 70,777, forward strand.
GTGGATTGGATCAGATCCTGACCTGTGCATGCACCCTTTTGTAGGTGTAAGCGCAGTGAATTTTAGCCCTGCGTATGTACAGGGGGTGGAGCACAATAGAGTGGACGCAAGGTGGCTGATCCACTTGTGTTTGCTTCCGTGTGCTAGTGGATCGGGGTGTAGCAATATATTGAAACTAGAAAGTGGTAAGCACAACACCAGTCCTGTTTCTCTGCACTTCCTCCTAAATGTCTGCACCAGTTCAGGGCTTCTGTAAGTGACAGAAGATTTTCATTCAATAAAAGCCCTTATTGTTACTTACAACACAGCCCTCAACACAAAACAATTATTGAGCTGTTTAATAAAAATATAATACATGTATTATACTCTCATGATAACCCCCAGAATATAAATAATTATTTTTCAGGACCTACGTGATATATTCTCCAAATTCATATGGTAGAGCATCCTGTACACATATAACTGGTTTATCCTAAAAGATCATCCATGCGGCATATTTCTATACTTATCCAATATTGAAATCAGTGGCATATATTTACCCCAGGTGACCAGAGGCAAGGGGGCGTTGTGACACTGGAATGACATCACACAGTGCAGTCCTGGAAAAGGGTAACTTTTCAATGGAACCCATGGCAAGTAATAGCTATATTACTGGCTTGTGCCTGTTACCGGAGCCTTGAAATGCCAATCAAGTACCGTTCACTACAGAGGGGAACAGTGGAAGTGCCCCCCTCCTGGCTAGTGCCCGAAGCTCAGCGCTACTATAGCCTCCACTACGTTCACCACTGCTTGAAAGTGTAATTTATACTGTGACATTTATGATTTTCTAAGTGTGACATCTAATATGATACTGTATTATTATTATTATCGAGAAGACAGAGGTATCACCAATGGTTATCGTAATGGAGGGCGGGGAGGAAATCCTATGGAGAGGAAAAAACAATAATTTCCGTTTTGTCCATATTCAGCTTGAGGAAGTGTTTGGCCATCCATGTGGATAGGGATGCAAGGCACTCGGATATCTTAGACAGAATAGAGGGGTTGAGGTTAGGTGAGGAGAGTTAGATTTGAGTGTCATCAGCACAGAGGTGGTAGTTGAAACCAAAGGTGCTGATGAGGTTACCCAATGAGGAGGTGTAGAGGGAGAAGAGGAGTGGGCCAAGGACAGAGCCCTGGGGGACACCAACAGGGAGCGGAGAGGGTTGGTTGGTGCCAAAGTAGAGGAGGACACAAAGCATGGGGGAGGGGTCTCCCAGAGGTGAGTACTGCATTTGAAGCGCTGAAGGAGAGAGTTTCAGTCAAGGGGACAAATATAAATTGAGGCTGCTGAGAATCAATTACTTGGACTGTTCCTGT
>WWET01006253.1:12929-26998 GCA_011038615.1 Limnodynastes dumerilii
ATTTATTTTTTAAATAACCAATTCACTTTTTTTTTTTTTTTTTGCCACTCCGGTGAGCTGCTCCTTACGCTTACACCATCTCAGAGATGGTGTAAGCGTAAGGCTTATTAAGCAGCTACCGGACTGCACTGCACGAAGTATTTAAATGAGAAAAACGCCCCTTTTCTCATTTAAATATCCTTTCTACAGGCGCAGCGCAGCCGGATGCGAACACAGACGATGGGTACACTTGCGCCCATCTTTCTGTGCGTGCTCCCGATCTGGGCATGCATAGTACTAATTGTTGCTGCGCTTCCACCTGAAAAAAAGATGGAAGCGTAGCTCTGGATCAGGTCCGTAGACTTTTGCCATAGAATTGCATCTTCCTACTCTTACCACAGCTAATCTGTTTTTGTATATTTGTACAATTTTTGGAGTATTGGCAATCAGTAGGCCTTATTTGTGTTTAAGCACAGATTAACAATTAAATTTCATTGTTAGGTTAGTAATTAATTTTCTCGCCAACAGTAAATCTGCAATGACTAAAATGCAGACAGGGTTAATTGATCAGCTTTCTTCTATATATGACAGGGTCGTTAAAGCAACATATGTATTATAATTCTGAAACTTTCTGGTGGCTAATCCAGAGATAGAGAATACGTGTAAAACAGGTGGAAGTGTAGACTGGCAAAACCAAATTAAACTGCAAAGGAAGAAAAAATGTAAACAGTGAAAATAGAAATAGAGGTGAAGTATCCTGGCTCAACTGTAATTTACAGGTTATGCATAACCTGTACAGCATAAGTTACATGTGCAAAAGCAAACTATTTTCCCTGCATGCAAAATGTTACTTTACACCTTTCATATTGCAACATGAATTTGTTCAAGAGTACACTTATACCGGTTTTGCCCAGGCTCTGTGTAATGCTGGGTACACACTACACTTTGTTTCTCACAATCCTATTTCTGCCATAGCGATCACACAATATCATTTGATCGTGCACATTTGCACGATATTGTGTGAATCAGTCATTTAATAGTTTGATTGGACCAATCATTGGGTGAAACAAATGTAGTGTGTACCCAGCTTACGTGCAGCTCTGGGATCAGCAGCCACTGTGTTCAGCATTACAAGAATCTCTACAAACTAATTAAGTCATTACTTAAATCCTGAGGCATGTCTAGCAGTGGGCTGCAGGACAGAGTTTGAAGCTCATAGGAAAGGAATTCAGAGAAGAACAGAAAAAGGAGAGTGGACAGAGAAGTGGGGAGAGACACAGGAGCAGGAGCCTGGACAAGGTAAAGAATGTTTTTTTTGTTTTAAGGAGTCATTTAAAAAAAAAACAAAAAAACAAAAAAAACAAAAACACGTCAGTTATGAAGGGTACCATGCCAAACATACAAACTTAAAACACTTTCAGCAATAATACAGTCAACATTAAGACGTAGCTACTGTAACAGATTACAACAGTCCTGCTTTTATTTAAAAAAAAAAAGCATTTAATAAAATGGGATTGGATAATCAGTCATCATATATAAAATCACAAGTAGAATGATGAATACGTATAGTCAAACAAAACAAACCAAGCCAAGCACAGTAAAGTATTTCTTTATTTAACAGTGTTTACATGAAAATGCAAGACTCATAAATGTGTGTCATGTTTCCATCCATTTAATTAATTCTAATGACACATCTGAGTTTGTCTTGATGGAATATTTAAATCAAAGCATATCACCATTAAACGTTTCTTAATGGCTCAGAAAAAAAACCATCTGAAAAAGGAGTATGGTAAACCAGAAGGATGTTTATATATGCTATAAAAAAAAATAGGCCAGAACTGCCTAGACATTTTGCTATTCAACAACAACAACTTGTCGCATTCCATCAATTAAAATAATTAAACAAAGCATACCAGCATATAGCAACCGCATGAGGATTCAATGCTGCATAATTTAAACAAATGCATTTGTCTGAGACAAAAACAAATCACTATCCGCATGCTGGGTGGGCCCACTCGCCATGCATATGAGAACAAATCACTATCCGCATGCTGGGTGCATATGAGATATGCATGGTGGATGGGCATAGGCATATATATCATACAGTAAGGGCTTGGCTAAGCCCTTATTCACAATGCAGTATTCTGCATGCAGTGTTGCATCCAGAATACTTAAGACAAGGTCCAGGGCATGAAAATGCATTACGCAAGAACGCCAGGTTGAAGTGTCCACATACCAGCGTGCGGAATATAAGAGACCAAATTCCATACGTCTCTTCTATCAGTTCTGGATCCGGTCCAGTCCCTGTTTAGAATGCCATATTTCTGTTTAAACACACTTGCCTGTTTCATTTGATACCATTATTTCTAAAGCCAAAGATATGCATTCGCATGTTAGCTTCAATGTTTACTTGTCTTATTTACATTCTGTTATATCACCAATGCCATGAGAATAAATAATTTAAGTGAAGTGCATGAGGTGTAAAAAAGTTTTGTTCCAGGGCTCCCAGCTACGTGCTAGCAATAGGAAGGTGAAAATCTTTATTGTCAAAAATCAGGGGTCTCTTGGGAGGATTAGGATCTTTATCTGCCCTGTGTAGGAGCTTAAAGAGGCCAGTTCCAATGTTCATAGGTATGCCCATGATAATGCACTCAGACACACCTAGAAAGAGAGTGAGAAGCATGTGAGCACAGATTTTTCATGCAGTCGACTAGTTAACAGTTATTTCACATTCACAGCTTCTATTCATAGCACAAATTTCACACTAAATGTTGTAAACTTACCAATTACCATAGAATGCTAAAATAACTGAAACAATACATAGTTCAAGGATATAGCAATGAAAGGATATGCAAGTATAAGTGGTAAAAGAAATTATGTATAAAAAAAAAAACTACTAATGTAATTAACGGCCCTCAAATTGAAATACTGGTGTAGAATATTGTGGGTGAGGAAAGTCCACAGGCTACTCACCCTGGCTCAGAAACTTGGAGTGGAGAAAGGTCAGTCTGTCCACTTCCTGGGAAAGGTCCCTGAGTAACACTATTTAGCGTTGGAGGGGAGGGGAGGGAAGCTTGCAGACCACTCACCGCGACTCAGAGTGGAGGCAGCTCGCACATGACCCACTCTCTAAGCAATATCCCTGAGCAACGCTCTTAAGTAAAAATTAAAATATTTACACGATTGGTAGCCACTTGCTGTCTCTCCCCTTCCCTTATCTCTCATACTATATGCTGGAGCTATTACACAGCCGTCCTAAAGAAGAGACTGGAGGAGAAGAACGGGAACGAGGCTACACTTTAGCCATGAGGAAAAAAGACCGGGAAGAGTAAAAAAATATCACCCCTGCACAAGCTACTGCTTTGCAAGGACTGTACTATATGGGACACCTCTTGAAAATGCTTAAACTTTATACAGAGAATCTCTGCAGTAACTGTAAGCTCATTCTTTTCTCCAATAATAGAACTTTTATCATGAACTCTCCCTCATTAAACTTGTACTATACAACTAACATCTATAGTTTTGAACATCCCTAACCCTTATGGAGATGTCTGAGGAGCTGGATATACTTGGGCAAAAAGAACACCTGGGGCCAGATTTACTAAGCTGTGGGTTTGGAAAAGTGGAGATATTGCAGAGAATGTCAGCTAATATCTGATTGGTTGCTATGGGCAAAATCTCCACTTTTCCAAACCCGCAGCTTAGTAAATCTGGCCCCTGATGTGAAGGACAGTCTGCCAAATCACTTTTCTAATTCTTAGAGCTATGGAGTGAACCGTCACCCTGTGCAGAGCTAACTGGGACTCCATTTAGGTGGACAAGAGGAGGATGCCACCTCTGACACCAATACCTTCTCCTTGCTAAGTAGACTCTAAAACTCAGGATTCACAAACTAAAAAGGTTGCTTAAAATCCAAATCAGGTTATGCACAATTTTGCTTAAAAACTTAAGAGTCAGACTCTGGAAGTAATTGAATATTCTCCTCCCAAGAGAGGACAAAATCTGATGTAACAGACTGAACCATCTCTACAACATGATGTTTAGTTGTCGTTTTATGGGTAATTAAGTAGTCCAAGACAGAGGAGGCCCAGCCAAGACCCTAAAGGGGACACGGTAGGAAACAATCTTTGTTGTACACAAGCACATATACAGTGCAATATGGACATTTCAGTAGACCTGGAAGTCCCTTGACAGACATTACAGAAAATAATTTGTGCATATATAACACAGACCTTACAGCAGACCTTTTACTGTGGCATGTACTTGCTGGGTCTGTGCTGCATATCTGGCTATTAGCACGCCTGCCGCCGATAGCTGCAGGCAATCTCCAGTGGGAAGAGATATTGCTGAAGGGCATGGGGGGTGAGGTCAGCCTGCAGGGTCCCCACCCCTGCTCAAGGACCAGGAATCACCTACTATACCCTAATGTTTGCAGTGTCCCCCAACTGGATGACAGAGAAATATTGCATTCTGTATGTTAGCAAAAATAAATTTTTAATGGCATTAATAGGATATAACTCACCACAGACTGAATCTTTTTGTCCAAAATAAGCTGCATCAAAGAGGTGGTCAGCAGTCTTCTCAAAGGATGCCAACATCAAAACACTCTCCTTCATTTTTGCCAGACCAAAGCGTGTAATACCAAGAACCTCTCCCTGTGTCAAAAGAAAAGGGTGCAAAATAATTGTAAACAAGGATATCAGCGGGCTGGGGTTTTAGTTTAAGATGGAACAGAACAAACTCAATGCAGCTGTCTGATTGATGTAACACTAGAATAGCCTGGGGTTGCCTTTCAACACCAATTCTCTGCACAGAATGGTTCAAGGATTCTCACAACAAAGTAACAAAGGCACTAATGTATTGCAAACCACAACATATACCTCCCATACACAAAACAAGAATAGATTTTATTAAAATGACAAAAAATTAGCCCCAATAAGGAAGTCCCGATAGATAGATAGATATGAGATAGATAGATAGATATGAGATAGATAGATAGATATGAGAGAGATAGATAGATAGATAGATAGATAGATGAGGGGGCACTTTGAACAAAAAGGTTAGTTTTTTTTGTTTTCTGTTTTTATAGATAAAAAGCTATAAAATTCAATAGACAGAAAACATCTTTTCTTTTTAAGTTTTTATACAATGACACAAAATCAGAGACAATTGACACTTTTAAAAACAATGAAACTATGACACATTAAGACTGGAGCCTTAATGAACTTGTTCCTTAAGCTATACAGACATGATATAACATTAAATCTTGTGTTAGCAGCAGTTTCAACACTAATCAAAGAATAAGATTTCAGTCACTTACAAAATGGTGAAGCTGCTAATTCACATATTTTGTATTTGATTACTGGGGTACAGAACTGTGACCAATGCACACTCTGTTCTGTTCAGAGCTGTACAGTTCGTCTGCATTGCTTAAGGAACACACTCATTAACACTCCAGCATTAATATCATAATTTCATAACTTTTTGGATTTTCAATTGTCCCTTTGTGTCGGTACATAAAACCTTAATAAGACATGTTAAGCCGCACTTTTTTTGTCCATGGAATATGTTAAAGTTTGACTATAAATCCTAACATTTTTATTTATGCTTATTAGAAAGTACTATTTAAATTTGTATGTACTTTATTTTTGTACACCTTGGAATTTACTGGCACTGCACACTGCATCCTATAGTGGACGTCATAATCCTCTCTGCTTCCACGTTGAATTAAGGAGCCCAGACATTTAGATCTTTTTACTCCAGTTATTCTGTGGAGATTGGCTGTAGAGTGTGTTTATAAAATGGTATATGTAATACGTATGAGTTTTAACAGATTTCATTATATAACATAAGATTTAGTTATTTTCATAATACGGTGGTTAAACGTTCCACCATTACCTGCTGGATCTACATTAGTATTGATGAAAGTAACCATGTTATCCACATTGTTTATTTAGCATAACAATGGATTAACAGGACTATATTATAGGGGCTCTTATTTTCTTGTTATATTTTAAGCAAATCAAGGTTTGTTTTTTGTAGAGTTTGCAGTAGAGTTTAATACATGAGGGCTTTTAGTTTGTTTTACATTGTATATTTTGAATGATTAGGTTTATAACAGGCTGCACTTTTATAATTAGGGAACTGTTTCAGAAGAGATATTTCATTTATCTTCTATTACTCTGCACACGCACATGATGGCACCTTTATAGTAACATAGTTGGTGAAGCTGGACAAAAATGCAGCTTTTCAATCTGTGTGGCCACATCTCCTTGTCTCTGTCTTTTTTTAGTGTGCTCATCCTATGTTCTTTGTATATTATTAGCTCTAACTCACCCATTTTACCTGTCAGGCTTTTTGCATTTGCAAGCATTATGTACTTTGATAGGATTTGTTTTTCTTATTGGCTTTAACAAACGCCCCTCCTTATTGTCCTTCTCCGTCCTCTTATTAAATTTCCCCTTACTGCTATCACTGTCTATCCTATAAATACTTACTTGCCCCTCCCCCCAAAACCTAGTTTGAAATCTTCTCCTCCAGCAAAGCAGCCCCTTCCTTATTCAGGTGCAATCCATCACAACAAACCGAAAGATCAAAATCAGAACTTGATTGATGCCAACATGCACCAAAACCGCTGAGACATTCCCAGCTTCTGCCAATAATATGTCCACCTAATCTGCAATATGTTGAACCCGAGCATCTGGAAAACAGCACGCTGTTTGGTATGCCCGGTCCTGGAAAGACTACCCTATCTACCTTCCTAATAATTTAAACCTCTGCCACCACAAACTGCCTAGGTCTCTGAGTAACACTTGTCCCCTCTAAGCCGAAGAGATCATTCCCCATTTTTCTAGCAGAGACAGTCTTCACTTAACTCTACTAATTCTGAATTGCCTTCCACAGTATCTTCATCCAATCTGACAAATCTACCGGGATTGCTCAGCTCAGAACTGGCCTGCCTCTTCCTCTCTCCCCTTGTCACTGTTACAAAGGCTGCCTACGTGTACATCCCACTCTATTGGTGGGATCTGCTCAAGATTGGCGATCTCCCTCAATGTTGTAATGGTCTGTCTTAGAACAATTACCTCAGCTTCCCAGACATATATACCTTGAAACAAATACTACTAGTGTGCATACAAATGACAAGATTGCATTGAATGAGGCCTTCGATCACCGAAACTGTGCTAGCCCCTTCCTGGCTCAAACTCCCTCCTAGATATAACTCCATGCAAGCTCAATGAAATTGCTTACCACCTCCTCTACTAGCTTAACTTTAATAAAAAAACAAAACAAAGATATTTGTAATTGGTCTGTTAGAGTAGATCTCACCTTATAGGTCATAAGATCACCCAGCAACATCACATGACGCCGATCAATACTCATTCCATGATTCACCATTGTGTATTGGATCTCGTTTATAATGGTGGAGCGGGCAGCTTCAATACCAAGAGTCTTTTCCACCTGATCACATAAGTGTATATATTATTTATAATTCAAGAGATATGAAAGGTTTATTAAATATACAGCAGATTCACATTATAATTGCTTTAGTTTTAAAAGTTAGAACAATAATATACCTCACATAAAGATGATTTGATATACTTTGATATAAACACTCTGGATCAGCTGTTATTCAAATGCCTTAGAAATAGATTTTACCTATCATTTCACTAGGACAACATACTAAAAATGGTACCAACCGAAACCACTGTGTATAGAAAACAAAAAAAAAAAATCAAACAAAAAAATCAAACAAAACCTCACCTCATAGGTGTTGTTTGAAGTGGAATGTGAACCCTTAACACCATGGGTAGCCATGACAGCACGTAGGTTATCCCCCTCTACCAATAGCTTGTACTTTTCCTTGCCGCTCTGTTCATCAATGTGTATGACAGCACGAGCCACCTCTGGGATGCCCTGTACCACCACCTAATAAAGGGAAAAATAAAACATACAAATGTGTGGCTGTTTTAAGCCTGTAACTAATTTTTCTGTTACTCAGGGAAAAACCAAGCAGAATCCTGCAATATAAGTTCACTAAACCTCACCACATGTTAAGGAAGTTAACACAATTTTATAAAGGCAATTTTATTGTAATCTTTCTTAAAGCAAATATTTATTCATTTATTGAATTGTATTAACTCTGAAAATGTTCTAGTGCATTGTGCCCATAATTTTAAATTAAATATAAATTATGATGCATAAGATTAACCTCACAGATAGTAAACTATTAACAAGGGGCTTAATCAACAGACCTGACTCAAGTTGTATTGTATTTCTGCAATAGTTTGCAGCTGTCTTATAAACATTTTCCTTTTAAATTGTACTGTTATGTTTTTAGCAATAAATCTATTTAGCTTATTACACATGTGGGACACTGGACCAGAGAGTTGCTCGTAGACCTGGTTAAGAATAGTTCTAGTTTCCCCCTGAGTTTTAGCAAGCCCAGGTTCTTTGGCTTTTTAAAAACACAGCAGCAGGGTGGAGGAGCTAGGTTTAAACAATCTAACTAACTATTTATGTAGCTGTTCCTAACCATGCCTACAAGCAACCCATGGTCAAGTTTCCCCAAGATTAAAAAACAAGTTAAAGTGTAAAAAAAAAAAAAAATAAAAAAAAAAAATAGTAAAGCAAAATATGCTTTCATAAAATTAGAAAAAATAAATACCCACCTTAGGGAGCTCCTCTTTAAGTGACTGCAAAACATAGTACATTGAACTTTTGTTGTTCTCTCTTGGTGTAACACAAAGCACAGCCTCACCATGAACGGCAATGTCTCCAGGTTTCACCCGTAACTTAGACATGTAAATAGAGTATCTGACAGTCTCTGCATTTACCTAAAAAAAAAGAGCAGCATTTGCAATCTATCCATTAAGTAAGGAATAGTAAGTCAAGATTAAAATTTATACTTCATTACCTCAAGTCTTAACAACCGTATACGTTCTAGTGACAACTTCACCAGAAGAAAACAATCATCGGGAAGGAATACTTCTTCTATATACTCAGATATCTGGAAAAGAAATAGGGATATAAATGTTAGGCATTAAACAGAGGACAATTACTTTAAGATATCTCTTATTTTGCCTTGCACTTCATCTCAGTCAATCTACAATAAACTCTGGTTTGAACAATACTAACTAGGCTGTAATGGACACCAGCGATGCAGCTCTGACCTACTGTCCTCTAACCTAAAAAGAAAAGTATGTAGGTGTTTTATGCACAAGCACATTAATCACCAACGCTTTGATCAAAGCAGATGGTGCCATTACAAAAAATGCATCCAGCCAAAAGGACCAGGTCGGTCAATACTCCGGGACACTGGGGGAGCCGACTGCCTTGTTGTCTGCTAGTTTAAATCAACTAGTTTGATTAATTATCAAGTATGCCTTTGCACTTTAAGTGGAACTTTATTTTTATTCTACACTTCTTTTAAATGAACACTGCACCATGAAGCGCCCCCTATCTATGCTTTTATTTTAAAATGTATATTTCGTCACATGCAATTGAAGCTTGATAATTTTAAATCATGACATAGGATAACATGCTTACCTCTCCCAATAATGTCTTCTCAATTCTGCCTTTTACCAGACGTGCAAAGTCTGAATCATCATCTATGTCTAGTTGAGCAGTAATGATTGGTGTACTGTAATGATATGAAACATCTGTTTAAATGTCTATTTTCACAATTTTTCTTTAATTTATATGAAAACAAAGACTAAATTTAACAATCCCACTCCCAACACCACCAGGGCATTTCTAGCAAACTGAACAAACATAGAATCACTCTCCCTAGGACCATCAATAAAAGGTATAAACCAAGTACTTGAAGTATGCAAGGGTGGTTGCTGTAAGTCAAATGGAGACAGACAGGGGTGTGACAAAATAAGCAGCGCTTAGGATGTCAGATGGTTAAAGAATAACCAAGTATGGGATAGGAATAGAGCAGTATTTAAGTAATGACATTTTAAAAAGGATAATGTAAGTAGCAAATAGAGATCTATATTATTATTTATGGGAAATGAATGTCTATGAAATGTTAATATTCATTAGGAAGTTAGGAAAAGTTAAGCAAAACATGCTATTAGAAAGTGCCTAGAGTTTTGGAACATGATGCACACAATTAGAGTTGACCACTGAGCAGTAATTAGGAAAAAGGACCTTGGAAACCCTTATATGGAGAACGGATAGTGGAAGCAGATAGGACATGACCCATTTTGTTTTGATAATGCTCTTTTGCTTATATCTATTTCTGGTACCTATGGAGTAACCAAAGTGCTGCAGAAGTGAAAATATGAGGAAGTTGGTATTTGATGCTATTTATTTTTGTGATTGAAGGCTACAAAATAAACATTCAAAACAAAGTGTATGCACAATAGGAATTAGAAAGAATATTCTTCATTGAGACACATTGTTAAAGGTGGTTGTGTAAGTGGTGGACATGAATGTATAATATCTAAATACAAGGAGAATCAAACAAACTAAGTAATTTGGTGAATTTTTTAGACTTATATTTTTGGGTAATGAGCAGAAAAATATACATAGAAATGGGAGACATATGAAAAGAAACTGAAGGAAGATTAGAAAATCACAGCATTTATTGAAAATAGTAATAAATTAATACAAGTTGCCACTAAAGAGAGAATTTTTTTATTACTCACCGTAAAATCAATTTATCTGAGTCCATTGGGGGACACTGGCAGACATATGGGTATAGTAGGTGGTCCTGGGAGTCAGGGCACTTAATACTTGAAAGTGTTAACTGGATACTCCTCCCCTACTATGGTTCTCCCCTTAGGCGGGCATAATTATTAAACTTTTCAAACTATCAAAATAACCAGAGCAAGGGAAGGATCGCAGTGTCCCCCAATGGACTTAGAGAAGTGGATTTTATGGTGAGTAATAAAAGATACTCTTTTCTCTGACATCCATTCGAGGACACTGGCAGACAGGGGACATCCAAAGCTGCCCCTAAGGGAGGGAATTCCCTGTAACAGCTGCACGCAAAACCTTGCATTTCGAAACTGGCATCTTGAGATGCGAAACCCAGTAATTTATAGAATTTTGTAAAAGTATGGACAGATGACCACGTAGTGGCCCTGCACAACTGTTCCGCTGAAGGGGCATGACGTGCAAAAAAAACTCCTTGTGCAGAGACCACTCCCCCGCCTGAATCCTGTGACAACGGAGATCATCGGCCTCCCAATTTTCCAATCCTGCATTAAAGTTCAAGTTCCTTCCTGATGGCTGAGGTAGGCCACTGTTGTCATGTTGTAACGAAAGTAGTGAATACACAGATGCACAGAGATTACAATAATATTGCATATAGTTTTGCACAAGGCAAAAAAATGAGTAGATACAAATGAATAATAAGCTCTAATCTAAGTGGGAAGGTGTGTGCTCCTTATTGGCTGGGTGCAAAGCAATGGCCAATATTAATGACTAAAAAAAGAACAAGAAGTGATGGAGTACCAAGAGAAGGTCTCCAACACTAACAAAGCGCCATGTTTGATTATGCACACCATATAAAACTTAGCTTTTAATTTAACAACTAAAATTTGCCAATAGATTAATTAAGTATCCCATAGAATTGGAAATAATAATTTACAAAAAGTGATGTTTGCAAGCAAAAAAAAAAGGTTACGTCATAGTAATAAACGCACCACCATGGTATGCTGCTGCAAACACTACCACTGAATAGACATAAACAATTGTGGTTGGTGAAATTGTAACATTCGTTTGTGAAAACGTGTGTTGTTACAATAGTTACCACCAAAAATTAAAGCCTAGCGAATAAATGTTGCAAATGAACCATAAAAATTCTGTGATAAGTCATATTCACTATGACAGCAATACTATACAGCGTGGAACATCATCCCCCGCCGCATGTCGTTCCTAACCTCTACAAACAGTGTATAAAAGATATATGGAGCCTTTTAAAATGGTATAGGCTAAGACAACTGTCCCTGACCTGAAAAATAACAAAGACAAAATAAAAAAAACGCCTCACGGCGGGGCTTCACTCCCGAAGGAGCCCTGGCTGTCCCTATATCCAAATGAACAAAAACGGTCTTACCAGAGTCAGAGGAGAGGAATAGAGAAACGACATGCGACGGGGGGGAGAGTGTCCACGCAGGTGAGCCGACGCGCGTTTCGCCGGAGGCTGTCTGAGCCTTGAGTTTTATACAGTGTGCATAATCAAACATGGCGCTTTGTTAGTGTTGGAGACCTTCTCTTGGTACTCCATCACTTCTTGTTCTTTTTTAGTCATTAATATTGGCCATTGTTTTGCACCCAGCCAATAAGGAGCACACACCTTCCCACTTAGATTAGAGCTTATTATTCATTTGTATCTACTCATTTTTTTGCAGTACTCTTGGTGCTCCATCACTTCTTGTTCTTTTTTAGTCACTGTTGTCATATTGTCGGACTGAATCCTTATGGGTTTTTTGTACAACAGAGTTCTGAACTGAACTAGTACTCTATGAACTGCTCGAACTGCTCAAAATTCAAACACATTGATGGAACCTGTGATCTCTGATAACTGCCCCCCATCCTGATAGACTGACGTCTGTGGTGATTAGGGTCCATTCCCATGTTTGTAGGGACCGACATCTGGAGAGATGTGGACTGACTAACCACCATATTAGAGAATGTCGGGCAGCCTCTGACAATTTGATACATTTGTTTGTTTAGATGAAGGGGAGACATGGACCACTCTAGCAAGAGCTCCCATAGTTCCCATGCTTCATACATTGTAACAGCGATACTCTTTGCTTCTAGCATAGATCTGGTCTTGATGAGAACCACATGAATCTTATCCTCTGGCAGAAAAATACACCTGAAGTTTGGTGTCGAAAAGGAGACCCAGGAGTCGCATTCTCTGAGCTGGAATTAAGGAAGACTCCTGGAGACTGAGAATCCAACCATATGCTTCCAAAAAACTCATGGCTAACTCTAGATGACTGACTAGAATGGAATGGGAAGGAGCTTTTACCAGATCATCCAGACAACCTGCTTTTACTGCCATTACTTTGGTGAAAACCCTTGGGGCCGTAAGCTAGGCCAAAGGGTAAAGCCCTGAACTGGAAATGATCCCTGCCAATTGTGAATTGCAGCAGGCATTAATGTCCTGCCCAAATAGGAACAGGTATGTGTCCCTTATATCCCCCTGTTCCATGCTCGCAATGACTGACAGAGATTCCATTTTGAATCTTGGAACTTTTATCAATTTGTTTAGGTTATTTAAATTTAGGATAGGACCCATCTGCCTTCTCTACTAGAAAAAGATTTGAGTAAAAAAGCAAACTTCTTTCCAGAAAAGAACCGTCCGAAGAAATCCTAGAACAGAACCCAAAAGGGCCTTGCATCTTAAACGGAAAGATGGGAGGTTGGTGGATACAAATCTGGGATGGGGAAAGGGTTCTAAGTCTATCATGTATCCCTTTGAAACAATCCCCCTCACACAGGCATCGGGGAGTAATGCTAGCCACTGAGTCTGGAACTGCAATAGATGGGCACCTTCTCCCCCGCCTAACTGGGGCTCCAGTTATGCTGAAGTTGGTTTCAGCGGGTTTTGCAGCACCTCAATTGATGGGGGCTTGGTCCTATGGAGGAGGCGTTGGATGATCCTTTACCTGTGGCTCCACAAGAGTTATTGAAGGGGCGAAAGAAAGATTGAAAGGACTAAAACTTATGCCATTTGGATTTAGAGCGACTAACTGGCAAAAAGGGGCTCTTACCACCCACGGTCGTCTGAATTAGTTTCTCTATCTGAGAGTCAAAAAGTGTACTCAGCATCCGCTGACCATGAACATAAACATAAGCCTCTTCAAGCGCTTAAAATTCGCACCCAAATGATGTGGGGGGAAATTCTCTGCATAAGGGAAAAACCCTGCCTCTTACTCACTGCGACCTCCATAGAAAGTGGCTGCCACCACCAGGACTTCTCCTCCACTGCCACAAGTTCAGTCAGCAGCTGTACACTCCTTACAGAACTTCTTGGCGCAGGGAGAGGGGGGACCGGACTATACATGTGGCCCATGTAATGGCGCCGCCAGCCGCCAGGGGGGGGGGGGGGAGGGAAGCACGCA
>WWET01006253.1:27973-39886 GCA_011038615.1 Limnodynastes dumerilii
TCGCAATTCTGCTGTTTTTTATCTGCACCATATCACACATTAGACCCTTCAACTTCACTAACAACTCTACAACCCTTATACATTCTCTAGTCATCTCACATTTAAACTACTGTAACCTCCTCCTTGCTGGTCTACTGGCTCGTCTCACTCTCCTCCTATCCATACTTAAAATGCAGCACCTAGACTAGTCTTCTCCCACTGCTCCACCTCTACCTCTTCTCTGTCAATCTTTACATTGGCTTTGTGTCTGCTTCAGAATTCTCTTAAAACTCCTCACCATCACCTAAAAGGCTCTCCCCTTCTCCAATGAACCCTACGTCTCTTCACTTATCTCCATCCATACTCCCTCCTGGCCCCTATGCTCTACTAACAGTCACTGCCTCACCTCCCACCTGATTGCCACCTCTCATTCCCACATTCAGGACTGTCCCTTCTCTTTACTGGAATAACCTGCCACAATCTAATTGACTATCCACCCCCCTCCAAGTGCTCCCTCAAACCCCACTTCTTCAGACTAGTCTACCCTTCCTCCACCCAATCTCTCTCCATATCTTTCTAACTCCTAATCCCCCCTCCAAATCACCCATATTTTACCCTCTATATTTAATTAGTTTTACTGTACCCTATATGTAATTTGTATATTCTTTGTCTCGCTGTATAGAAAAGTGGACAACTTGCAACACCTTATAAATAATAATAATATTAATAATAATAATAAATAATTTTGTTATTACAAAATAGGAAATTCAAGAGTCAAAAGGACTTGACAGCTATTACCTCATGTACTTATCACGACATGTCTCCAAGAACTTTTCCAGCTGAGTGGGGGTGATCCTATCAAGTTGGTATAAAACCCGGGGCTGTATAAAAAGTATAGAAATGTTACAAACCCAGCGTAATGTTACACTAATATAAAAAACCAGTACAAACGAAAAAAAAAAAGTTTCAATATTTACATGTAACCATCGCATTTATGTCTGGCGCTATAACAACCATAAAAAATATATGCCTGACAGTAAGCTTCCATCAAATATACACAATGAAATATGCCTGGTTATTGCCCTCCCTCCCAACTACACCCATAGTAGTAGTAATAGATTTTCACAAGGCTGGACACCGTCAATGCAGAACACTTCAGTTTGTTGCACTTATATGTACAAAATCACAGTTTTTACACAGCATACAAGCACTAATACCCCATACACACAGTTCTAGGAGTAAGAAAGAAGATTTGACAAAGTGCCAACTTCCACACAAGATATCTTGCACAGAAGAGGAGAAAAGATGTCGGAAAGGTTTGCATATGATATACAAGTAAGATATATGACATGTAATATGCTCTGTATACATTGGCCAACTATCACAACAGACAGTAATACTTTCATTCAGATTTACTGGACGATGCATATAGGGCATAAGGTAAAGGTCAGCGAGTTCCTATATTACACTTGTACCTATAAAATACTACTTTAAAAGCAAAAGACTTGTGAAGCCTAGCAGTTCTCTTGATGTAAGTCTTTAGGATCTTCACGTCGTCCATATTTCCTGAAAGATTTTGACCTTTCGTGGGATTGGAAACAGGGATAACAATTTCCTGATTTAGGTGGAGTCTTACCACCACCTTAGGCCAAAAAGAAAGGATAAGCCGCAGGTCCACCCTATCCTGGTAGAAGACTAAGAGGAGGGGCTTATGGAAAAGTGCCGCCAACTCAAATTCTCCTAGTGTAGCAAAAAAGCGAGCATAAAAAAAAGTCTTCTATGTCAAATACTTCAGGTTCACCAAAGATAAAGGTTCAAAGGGCTCTTTCTGAAGCGCTGAAAGTACTAAATTTAAGTCCCAAGGGGGAACTGGAACCACATAGGGAGGCTGAATCCTCAGAAGGAAAGTCTGGATCTCTGGATGGCATGTCAGCTTAGATGAATAATCTGGGGACAGATTTACTAAGGTGCGGGTTTGAAAAAGTGGAGATGTTGCCCCTATCAACCAATTAGATTCTAGCTGAAATTCTTTAGTAGGTAATAGAATAGCAAGAGCTAGAATCTGATTTGTTGCTATAGGCAACATCTCCACTTTTCCAAAGCCGCAGTTTAGTAAATCTGGCCCCTGGATTTTAAGGGAACCCAGCCTCAAGCCAAAATCTAGGCCTATTTGAAAAAACTGGAGGAGGCAAGGAAGACTAAATCTAGAGGTATAGGCCTGATAAGCCTCACACTACGGTATGTAACTTCTACAGATCCTGTGATAGTGGGACACAGACACTGGCTTATGAGCCCTCATCACGGTCTGAATGACCTGAGAAATTTTTTTTTTTAGCTGCTAGAAGGCTGGATTCAACAGCCCCGCCGTTAAAGCCAGACAAGGAAGGACCTGGTGATAGAAGGGGCCCTGTTCGAGGAGATCTTCTGAAAGATGTCAACTTTGACCATCTGCCATTTGCAGTACATTCCTAAGCCATGACCTCCTGGGCCAAAACGGTGCATTTAGAATGACTGGGCA
Source organism: Limnodynastes dumerilii (assembly GCA_011038615.1). Lineage (NCBI taxonomy): Eukaryota > Metazoa > Chordata > Amphibia > Anura > Limnodynastidae > Limnodynastes > Limnodynastes dumerilii. Next base: position 30,471 of record WWET01006253.1, read on the forward strand.
CCATATGCCTTTACTTGTTTGAGCACGTATTGAAGTAGAAAAGGGGGCCACGTAACCCAGGTTGAAGATTCATGGAGTGGTTATAATGTCCACTCCTACCTCTAGCGGGTACCTCATTCTGGCTATTAACCTTGGCACTTTGTTTTTGCGCTGGGAACTCCATGAGATCCAGACCCGGAAGACCCTATCAATGGACTTACTGGGGAAACATTCTCTGATTCGTCAGCCTCCACATTCTCTATCCCTAATATGAAAACTGTTGAAATTGACAGACGACTCTTGGCCAACAGAATGAGAGCAGCTTCTGTCATAGCTAGGGTGCTCTTGGTGCCACTCTGGTGATTGACATATGCTACTACTGTAGTGTTGTCTGACTGCACCCTCACTGGAAGACCATGGATCCAGGGTAGGGCCTCCTTAAGAGCACAGAAGATAGCCCTCAGTTTGAGGAAGTTTATGGGCAGAAGAAATTCCGTTCTGGTCCATCGTCTCTGGAGGCATCTTGTGGCTCACCGATATGTACATGTTTATACATGCTGCTTTTCATTTTAAGCCTGGTAAGTTACTTTACCTACTAGCAGTCATATGAATAAATTGATATGCACTATGAAGTGCCCCTGTTCTTCCTTCTTGTGTTGATAGATTGTAGGAGAGGCTCAGAGAACCTTCTCACCTGTGGGTGTTTGGAGGCAGCAGTTAACAAGATAGTCTAGTGCTTTTGAAAGGAAACTGGACTAAGGAATAAGGGACTTTATGAACTTACCCCTAGTGACTGAGTACTACAGTGCGCGCTCTCTTTCCTCTCTCTCTATTATATATATATTATATATATATATATATATTTGTTTTTGTTTTTTTTAAATATACATCACACAATAAGATATTAAACTATATTTGCATATGCATAAACTACACGAAAGCTAATGACATGAATGGTACTCAGCCTTCTAGATGTAGCATCAGCAGCAGAAGATGCAGGCAGGGAGTAGAGTGGAGTTCTGTGTAGAAAGTTTGGGGCTGCTGCATTGGTTGATTTGGCTCTGATACACTTCTATTTTTACTGTGTAGGGAGTCTGTCCAAGATGGCACCGGATCATAGTCCATGCTGGGACAGTCCACAGGATCCAAGAGACCCGGGGGGAACCTTCTCAGGAAGGATCCTCCTGGCAAGGCTCTAGCAGCAGCCCCTCTCTTATAGGGGGTGGGAACGTACATCCTGTTCCTCTATGCCCTCCCCTCAGATGGGAGGTGATAAGGATAAGCGGCCGCCATCTTGGAGATGAGTGCAGGGCTCTCTGCCTGCTCATAAGTTCGGGCAGCCAGGGGTCCTCGCTTGCTAAAGCAACAAGGAGTACAACTCACAGTCATGAGTCATCGCCTCAGGGGAATACCCAGCTGGCCTGCGGTCAAAGTGGTCACAGCTGTTTGCTTGCGGCAGTGAACTGCCTGGGTAGCATTGACTACAGTGTACCCTGCTCCCTGAGAAATGTTAAGAAAATATTAAAAAAGATGAACAAAAAAAAAGGGGCTCCATGAAAGCCCCAAGAAAATGTGGCCTCACTCCTGGATGGGCTAAAACACTGGCTCAGCAGGGGTTGCAAAGAGGAGGAAGCAGCACTGGCAAAAAGCTTTAACTATTTAGTGCCCACTCCTTCCAGGCCTATCAACCCCCATTGAGCAGTGTCCCCCAGATGGTAAGAAAGAGAAATTAGAATAACTACCAAGCTTAAAATAGGTTCATGATTTAAGACTTCCTCAAATAAAAATCTAGTTAAAGTTAAATAAAGTTAATAAAGTGAATAATTGATTTATCAGAGGATTATTACCCTTAATATAATGGCTGTGTTATTTTGCATATTACCTCTGTAGTGCCATTATCATTGATTCCATATTTATCTCTGGTCTTCTTAATTCGTTCAGAAATACCTTTCACAAACTTCTTTATTTCCTAGAGAAAAGAACAGAAGATTAAATATAGGCACTATACAATGAAAGTCAGCATGCTTAGATTTCAATTAGATTTATATGTATGCATATATATTTATATTTATATATCTGAAATACCATTAGCACAGATATACAGATATCACACATTCACACATTTAAGAATTCACAACAAAAGAGTTTTGGACATAAAAAAGGGACACGTAAAGTATTAAAAGATATTCTGAAATATTAATATAAAATGGTGCACAATAGGGTTATATAACCTTCATCAAGGAAACTGGCATTTTCATTTCTGGTAATGTGATAACAGTTTTCTTGAAACCCATGCAATAACCAATGTATCTACAACATTATCCTGCAGAGGGAGTTTTGGGACTACCCGATGAAGCAGAAGCATTACAACAGATGCCATCATGGTAAACACTAAGATGCTTTTCAAAGCAAAGTGTATGAAACTGTAAGAAAACACCTCAGAATGGAAAACATACAGCTCTAAATGCAAAGTAGGGTAGACAGAGATTCATTATCCCTTATGGCTTTAATCACAGAAGGTATTTTTTCTGAAATTGCTCTTGTGGGCAAGAATTAAAGGACCTTGAACAGGATCTAAGCTCCTGCAACATGGGAGTTTTCTGATTACAAGGATATAGTCTGAATATCTGCTTTATTTCCAACTGCAGGGCGGGACAGAGGTATGGATATAAGTTTTACAGTAAGTGAGGTTATGTGCTCTATGCCCTATCCAGACTTAGGATTCACTCACATTATAAGCAAGGACAGTTCAGAAGTGAGAAAGCAGTGTTCCTGGAGCATAAAGCTGTGGGTGCAAGTGAATGGTCTATCCTCGCACACATGAAAGGCTGGGGGGATCCTGCACCTTTAGCATAAGGAGACATGGAAATGTCTGCAGCATATATAAGCCCTTTAACTATCATACAGAATAAATTTCAGCACTTGAAGGTGTGTGCAGATTTGTGAGAAAGAAATAGGAACTGCTCTAAAAAAATTAATTAAATCTCAACATTGAAGATAAATGCACTCTACTTTTAAAGAATGTGTAAGCAGCATTGTTCTATATAGTTTTCAGCATGCAGATGTCCAAAAGGTAGAATATAAACCGTGCTGGTTATAAATGTCATTTTCTAATCTATGCACACACACAGCATGTAAACACAGGGGTGCAGGTCTCACTCCATGCTTCAGTTACCTCATAATAGTGTCTGTACCCTGTATCTGTGAGTGACTTGAGAAAGTAATGAGAATAAAGGATAAAATATAAATAAAATTGAATGGAATAATGGTTTGCAGTCACACTAGAACAAGGTGTTATATATTAAACAGATGAAATAGTAAAATAATAACTTAAAGGGGTTTTTGTTTTTTTAACACAAGCAGTACAATTGATACTAAAATATCACCTGGACATGTGCACCCTCCGGTTAAAGCATCATCAACATGATATAGAGAATATATACATTTAGGTTAGGCAGAGTGGTGTATCCCTGAATACTCTAGAACAGGGGTGTCAAACTCAAATTCATCGGGGGCCGCATCAGCAGTTTGGTCCCCATCAAAGGGCCGGTTGTATCTGTAGGTCTATGTGCCCCCTTTTATAGTGCCCAGCCATGTGCCCCCTTTTATAGTGCCCAGCCATGTGCCCCCTTTTATAGTGCCCAGCCATGTGCCCCCTTTTATAGTGCCCAGCCATGTGCCCCCTTTTATAGTGCCCAGCCATGTGCCCCCTTTTATAGTGCCCAGCCATGTGCCCCCTTTTATAGTGCCCAGCCATGTGCCCCCTTTTATAGTGCCCAGCCATGTGCCCCCTTTTATAGTGCCCAGCCATGTGCCCCCTTTTATAGTGCCCAGCCATGTGCCCCCTTTTATAGTGCCCAGCCATGTGCCCCCTTTTATAGTGCCCAGCCATGTGCCCCCTTTTATAGTGCCCAGCCATGTGCCCCCTTTTATAGTGCCCAGCCATGTGCCCCCTTTTATAGTGCCCAGCCATGTGCCCCCTTTTATAGTGCCCAGCCATGTGCCCCCTTTTATAGTGCCCAGCCATGTGCCCCCTTTTATAGTGCCCAGCCATGTGCCCCCTTTTATAGTGCCCAGCCATGTGCCCCCTTTTATAGTGCCCAGCCATGTGCCCCCTTTTATAGTGCCCAGCCATGTGCCCCCTTTTATAGTGCCCAGCCATGTGCCCCCTTTTATAGTGCCCAGCCATGTGCCCCCTTTTATAGTGCCCAGCCATGTGCCCCCTTTTATAGTGCCCAGCCATGTGCCCCCTTTTATAGTGCCCAGCCATGTGCCCCCTTTTATAGTGCCCAGCCATGTGCCCCCTTTTATAGTGCCCAGCCATGTGCCCCCTTTTATAGTGCCCAGCCATGTGCCCCCTTTTATAGTGCCCAGCCATGTGCCCCCTTTTATAGCGCCCAGCCATGTGCCCCCTTTTATAGCGCCCAGCCATGTGCCCCCTTTTATAGCGCCCAGCCATCTGCCCCCTCCATTTACTTTACTTACCTTTTACTTCTTTCTTCTTCAGCCTGGCTCCTCTCCGCAGCGTCCGCGCGCTCCTCTGATCCCTGGAGATGTCGGACGGACATCACGTGATGACGTCACGTCCGACACCCAGGGAGCAGTGCGGGGCAGGAAGAAGTCGGGCCAGGTCCCGGAAGGTAAGTAAAATTTTTTTTTTTTTACTTGAGCCATTTTTTAAATGAATTTACTCCGTGCAGGCACGGAGTAAATTCATTGAAAAAAAAAAAGGGGAGGCCGCAAGGCTGGCGGCGGCACCGCGGGCCATCAGACGAGGTCTGGCGGGCCGGATTTGGCCCGCGGGCCTTGTGTTTGACACCCCTGCTCTAGAACATAACCAGAGATTATGTAGTTTCATTACCTGCAAATAAGAATCCTGGCAAGAAAGAAATTCTGCTTTCTTCATGATTGACTCTGTGGTCAAAACAAGCTCATTCTTGCTTAAGGCTGGTTCATCTGAACAGGGATAAACAGCCTATGGATAAAAGTGAAAAACAAATCTGCTTCATGACAAAGTCTTGTTCCAAAGTTACTTTCTTGCAGTTATGATACAAAGATATTCCTTACAAGAAAATAGAAAAAAGCGTCTTAACTTTTCAGGAGTTCTATGCTTAATTGGTTGTAAAACTCACATTGTTTATTAATGAAATAAATGAGAAGCTTGGCTACACATCACCTTGACATTGTCCAAGACTCTCTTAAACTCAAGAGGTTCATCCTTTCCTTCCATAGCTGCAGGATCCAAACCATCGCCTCCATATATAAACTGGATAATATCACCAGTGGAGCTCCTGACAGTCAGGTCATACTGGGAGCAGAGGTCTTCAAGAGATTTCACAAGGCGTCTCTAGACATCAAATCATATTTGTTATGTTCGGAGCAAATCATATTTGCTCCTAATATACAAGTATACTTCTTCACATTCTTTTTTTTTATATAGTGGACTGTCAATTTCAAGGGTGGCAAAGCAGAAAGAAATTATAACACTGTTCTTATATAGGTAGGTTAGGAAACCCCGATTAACAAACAGTAAACAAGTAGGCAGTAAAATGTTAATTGCTAAATATGTTAACCTTTTAATTTATAAGAAGATATAGGGATCTCTTCTGTTCACACCTGCATATAACCAGTCTCTGCTGTCTTGACTGCTGTATCTACCAGACCCTCTCGTCCAGCCATAGTGTGGAAGAAAAACTCTGTTGGAGTTAGTCCTGAATAAAAGCTGTTTGCCACAAAACCTTTTGCTGCTGGGAGCTGTAAAACAAAATGTATATGTTATGGTTTTAAAATGGGAAAACATTTCTGTCTTTTTCTGTGAACAAGAAAAATTCACTATAGTGAAGACAGACACATCACAGACTTACTGTTTGTTTACAACCCAACCAGTCTTTAACATAACTTATTTTTTTTGCAGTCAACAAGTAATGAGCCAACATAACAAAGACCAACATTGTGCAACAAAAAACATTGAGTCAAAATTGAACAGCAGAACCACTAGTAAATTGACTCTGTTACCTTTGAATGCTTCTCAAAATGAGGGAGAGATCGGTTCTCAAATCCATCTGGGACACGGAAACCACTAATAGCTTGCTGGCCTACACAGGCTATCATCTGGGAGATATTAATAAATGAACCTGCAAAGCAATTATTTCACAATTATTTGCAATATAGGCGCCAAAGTAAGTGATAATTGTACACACAATTTATATATTATCTACGCTGACATTAATGTTTTGGTAAAAACCACCCTGTAATGTTTAGCTTTGGTTATGTATTTTCAAAATGATAAAAAGTCATGTAATTTGTATGTATTTATTTATTTTTGCGCTTACAGTATTATCAATAATAAGATACATTTCCAGTCTAATCGGGCCACCTCACAATATGGCTTTCACCTGTACTGGTAGCAGCAGAAAACCTAAGCGAAACACCGGGCAGTGTAAAAGAATAGAGCACATATAGTAAATGTACTGAAAAAGTCACACAATAGCCAGATCTACAAACACACACTTTGCCATATACATTTGGATGTACTAGTTACACAAAAAGACAGAAACCAAATTACATGCATTGAAAATGTACCACAAAGCAAGATATTACACAGAAAAATGTGCAAAAAACAATTTGATACATTTTGTATGTATGTTAATTTAGCATAGATTTTGGTGTTTTTAGTGAATTCAGTTTGTGTGTATATGGTAAAGTGTGTGAATGGACCCACATTTGCAACACTGGCACTGTGAAAGCAATATAATGCTATGAACAATTAAAGTAAAAACAGTACTTTTTAACTTTTGACTTTGCTGCAATAATGCAAAAGCTTTGAGAAATTCTAGTCACCCACATACTTAAAACAACTTAGAAAATGAAACCTACCTTTGGAGCCACAGAGAGCCATGATGAGGGGACTGTTGCTCTTGTCCAGCTCTCTGAGACAGGCACTACCCGCATGGTCTCTAATCACAGAGAGCTCACGCAAAATCAATGCCTAGGGTAAACATGTGAATGCAAAGTGTATAAAAAGTGTGCAAAGACTGCCTTAAGCATGCATTTTACCTTGACATTGTTCCTAGGCTCATCCTACTACCCTTCTATAGCAGTTTTAAATTTAACAATTTTCCCCCATATATTAACTACCTTTGCAAGACAATACCAAACTCTATTTTACACAACCATCATAGTCATGTACAAAATAATTCATGCAATTTCAATAGTCTTACCTCCAAAGTCTCCTCTGCACTGCAGCCAGGCTGTTGCTGCAACTTGCCCGTGTTTAGCGCCTCAATGTATTCATCACATTTCTTGTAGCCAGCATCCAAAAGATCTTGTTTGGCCTTGAGTAGACCTTGCCCTGGAGTGACATCTCCTATACCAATTGAGAAGCCTCTATTTGCTGTATTGGGAACAGATCAAACAAAGCTTAAGGCAATTAAGTTTAAGTTTATATATCTACTCTCTCCTCTTTCTTGCATTTACTACAGACAGTGACCAAAAAAAACTATCAGTCATTCTCAGGCACTGGGGTAGTAGTATTTTTTGTGACATGTACTCTTTGTTACCTTTGGAGGTAGCATGTTAATGAAAATCAGTAATCAAAAAAGAAATCCACTCCTCTGATCGGTTTTAATCAAAGTCTGCTTTATCCAACCTTAGCAAGCTGGATTATGACAAATTTTACTGATAGTTTTGAAAGGTTCCTAATGTTATATTCACCCACAGAATCTGTGCAAATGTTCTATTGTGCCACAATACTTACAAAGGTAAACAGGTGCCAATCTTGCCAGACGTGACATAGCATTCGCAGCTTCAATTTGTCCCCAGTCACGCAGCAGTATATAGAAAATATTATTCTTTGAACCAGAGCCTAGAGTCCCCTTGTCCATGGTGCCACACATCAGCTCACTGTTCTGTATGTTCACATCTGTGGATGCACACTTCGTTTATGATACATAGGCAACAATACAGAAACATGATTATAAAAACAGACGCCCATCTTTATAGATCATAAACAGTGCTAATCTATTTACATGAACTACTAGAATTAAACAGAAAATACAGTTTAAAGAAAAAAAAAACCAAGCAGCAATTGTTGCAGCACTGCTATCAATAAAATATAATACAAGCAGAAAAGTGAACTTACAGGAATCATTGTGACACAGATCCTCCCCTTTCCCACAGTACTGTTTGCCTTTGGTCCTCAAGTTGGCACGAACTGGATTATCCAGACTTGGTTGCAAGATAATACTGAATATTTGTTTTCCCGTCCACAAAGTAACTGGCTGAATATATATGGCCATCAAGAGAAAAGATATATAAGTTAAAGCAACGCACATAAGAACTCAAAATTTTCCGGTGTTGACCTCTACAGTCTGCTAAAAGGGATAAAAAAAGGGTACCTTCAAGATTGACGGATGAGGCAGGCGAACTTTAATCTTTTCATCTTTCCCCACTAATATAGATGCTATTATTTGACATGTCTTGGAGCGATCAAAGAATGTATCCTTTAGTGTAAGGAGGTAGGCAGCTGTTAAAAGAAAGACATTAATTGTTTACCAACAAACTTAAAGAACAGGGTCATATGCATTTTCTTTACAGACTCATTTATCACATTAATACTCTACACAGGATCATCAGTTGCATTTTACATAGCAGCGGAGAGTAGAATAGTTCCTAATTAAAATTCTCAACACTTACTATATATAGGTATAGCTTAAAATAGTAACAGGTGATAGTCACATGATTTACATTTAACATTATCTAGCATTGATATGCTAGGCTTGACATGACATTTTACCTGTTGATTCCTAACTGTGGAACAGAAGCAAGGTACTTTGCAATTGTGTCAGAGGCCATGAAGGCTATGTCCGAATCCATCTTTAACCAAACCAGACAAGTGGGGAAAAAAAAACCAAAAAAAAAAAAAACCAAAAAAAAAACCACATTCCATAGGGACAATAAAAGGACTGTTAGGAATATTTACCTCCTATTTCTCTACCTACTGAGATCACAGAAAAACAAACTGTTCCGTCCAAGCAAGATCTGAAATGCCTGCCATCATATGGAAAATCCTATTTCCCCACAGCATCCGATTGCCTCACAGGAATACTCTCCCCTCATAGCCAACTGAAAGATTCTGAACTCCAATGTGTTAATGGGTAGTCTGGACTCAAGTAACAAACATGCCTGAAAAATGGCAATGAAGCCACCCCCCTCTCCTCAACTGGGCAGACTTGAATCCACTCTCCTGTTGAGCATGTAGAAAAGGATGACCAGGACTGGGTTGTCCATTGGAGACTGGAACCTAGTCTAGGTAACAACCTTGGAGGAGAGAATCATCTTTAATTGCAGAAAAAGGAAAGATATTAGTTCCTTGAGGGCTCTTTTTTCAGGCTACTACTGAAAAAGTGCAGTAAATGTTTGTGCTGCATTCCTTTCCT
>WWET01006253.1:43155-54817 GCA_011038615.1 Limnodynastes dumerilii
ATCACCCTTTCAGGGAAGTAAATTTTCCGCACATTTCCTTTGAATCTACAACCCTCCCGTTTATATTCATGCCCTCGTGTTCTATTACACCTTTTCTTTTGAAAAATGGTACCCTCCTCTCGCTAGTCACAACCCTTGATGTATTTGAAAGCTGCTATCATGTCCCCCCTCTCCCTTCTCTGCTCCAAGCTATACATGTTTAGTTCCTCTAGCCTTTCTTGGTACGATTTGTGACACATGCCATGGACGATTTTAGTTGCTCTTCTTTGCACAGTCTCTAATGTATTTATGTCTTTCTGGAGATGTGGCCTCCAGAACTGAACACATTATTCCAGGTGAGGTTGTACCAACCATCTCTTTCTGCTACTAATGCCTCTCCCTATGCAACCAAGAATCTTGCCTTTCTCATTGCTTTGTTACATTGCTTGGCTACCTTTATGTCACATGAAATAATGACTCCAAGATCCCTTTCCTCTTCAGTAGTTTCTAATGTAGTACCATTAATGCTATATTGAGCTTTTGTGCTCCAAGTGCATGATTTAGCATTTTTTGGCATTAAAACTGCAGTTGCCACACTCTTGACCATTCCTCCAGTCTACCTAGATCCCTCATTTTGTGTACCCCTCCTGGCATGTCTACCCGTTACATATCTTTGTGTCATCTGCAAAAAGGCATATTTTCCTCTTGATACCACAGGCAATATCACTAATAAAGATATTAACAGCACTGGTCCAAGTACAGGACCCTGGGGTCACTTTGTATCTTTAACATTACTAAAAAAACAAACAAACAGACAGCGATGTCATATCTGTCGGTTTTAGCTTCAGTAAATCCAGCACTTGAAAAAAATTCCCAAAAAACTGCAGTTTCGCAAAACGCAGTATAGTAAATCTACCCCTAAATCCTGCTTCAAGTCTGTACTGGAGAAAGGAATCTGGATAACGGAAATGAAAAAGCATGAAAACACTTTCTCACACATCAATCACCTTAATAAAAACTATAGGCTATTTGAAACACGTTGGTGGCACAGGGAGGATTTTCTGAGACGGTCGGTATACAGTTTAGTACAGTCTGTCTGCAGTACAGCACGGCGATTGGGTCCTTTTCGTTTTCAGCTTTTTGCCAGTTTTAATATTAGCCATCGCAATACCATCTCTGTATCGACTGAGCCGTGCCGCACGGAATACTGCCTTTCAGGGGACCTTTTGTTTACATATTTCTCAGAAGTTCTCTTGGACTGAATTTATTTTATATACTAGAAGCAAATTGTTACAAATAAATATTTTGTATATACTGATATAAGTATTCTGGAAGTTTTATTACAAGAGGAGGAGTGTTTTGTTTACATGCATGAATCACAAGTGGTAACATTATAAGCACAATTGCCCTTTTGATTTTATTTTACTTTGTTGTTACGATACTTTACACTATTTTCTCCTCTCCCTATATGCGGAACAAGTAACCGAGCAAACAGAAAGACTGTCTGTCCATCCACTGATCACCGCACACTAATTATCTAAAAAGAAGGCCAGGAGAAAGGGGCATCTTTCCAGGTGATGACATCAACCCTATAGATTGTGATATGCTAAGAGCCCAAGAGAGGGCTAATGTGAAAGCATTAATTTATCTCTATCTAAATAGAAAAACTTCACATACATAGTATACATTAGCGGATTGAGGTTATGTCTTCTGTATTTACACTTAATCACAGCAAACCACATAGTTTCTGCTCAAAGACACCACAGTGGACCTGATTTACAGCCTTCAGCATATCTAATAGACTGACAACTTCTAGCTCTCAAAATACCAGTATCAAAAGCCACACTGTCACAGATAAGAGTATTAAGCTCTTGGTGAAAAACACTCCCCTGGCAGAATTGTCTACCAGCCAATAATCAATGGAGGGTATCTTGGCACTAATGGAGTAAGACTCTGTGGCACAAGCTTCTCTACTTCACCAGGAATTTAATTTGTTTTTTTGCCCCAACATATATTTAGCCTGTGTTATTTGAGCTTACTGTGCTACCCAGAGCCTGAGGACAATTCTTCTACAACTTAAGCAATGGGGAAACAATCACGTCGCTGTAGCTGCTGCAAAGCTGGAAATATTTAGCAGGTAATCTACTAGTAGTGGATCACTCTACCTTCTATACTCACTCCTGCAGTGTCTCTAGATTGGTGTGCAAGCACACAAACTAACTAAGCTCACAAAAGTTTTGTTTTTCTAAAAGAACTTTTTGACACCTTCCCATACTCCTGATGGCAGTCTACATTCCTATCCCATATTCCAGCTGTTTGATGAAATAAGTAGCATATTATATTCCTAAATTTTTGTACATCACAGTTCTGGTTGTAGACTAACACCTTTTTAAATACCAACTTAGATAAATGAAGAGAAGTGGACTCACTCCTCATAGGTCAGAATAACCACTACCAAAACTATGGGCCCATCACCCTCAAGGCAAAGAGATTTCAGAGCTCTGAGAAAGTGCCAGGCTTACACTGCCAGAGTCAAACAACCTCTGTAATGAGGAAGACACTTAAACCAATAACAGACTGCTGCAAATATTTCTGCTCTTGTACTCACCACTCTAAACGCAAATAAGCAGGAGATATTTGTGTTTCAAAGAGCCTAATCTTGTACACAACTAAAGTTTTGCAAGGTATTTGCAACATGTAAAATACAGGGCTGACTTTCCAGTACCAGAATTAACCTTAGCATCGGACTCTTAAGACATAATGAAGCTAAATAAGGGGGTGGTGAAAAGAATGGTTGGGGACAAACTTTCAACCTATTTTTTATATCTCAAAAATTAGAAGCACAGCAGGTCTTAATTCTATCGGCACGGCGATTGAAGAAATATGCTACTACTTCCCCGCAGTCACCTCGGGAGCAGAAAGGTAGAACAGTCTGGTGGGAGCAGCCATCTTAAGAAGTGGCTGGTCACTTGCCCTGACATTTTCAAAAAAAAAAAAAAAAAAAAAAAAAAAAAAAAAAGGACAAACAAATCAAAGTAAAATGCAAAATTGTAAAAGCTAATATGGGAGCTGCAGCTTACTTCCCAAAAGTTATGAACACTCCCAGCTCCAAGGTGCCTTTCCCTGACGCAAAGTCACACAAGATGGATTTTAAAAAAACGTAATATAAAATAATTGAGAGATTTGAAAGTTTGCTAATATTTTTCTGTATTGACAAAATTCTTCACTAGAATATGTTTAGTGTCACTCACTATGTGAGCCATGATGCTGAGCTTGTGCAGGGATGGCTGTCTATTAAAGAGAACAATATCCCCATCAATCAGGTGTCTCTCCACTGTGTCTCCATATCGGAGTTCTTGAGCTATCTTCTCACGGTTACCATACTTTAAGAACCTGCCAAAACAAAGCAAAAGTTTTATTCGGAACGCACATCTATAATGTATTCTGTTATAAGCTAACTGCAGTTTAAAAAGTGGGGTATAAAGCAGTACCCTTAAAATATCCTTAAACCCCTTTTGGGCTGAGTAAAAACTAAATAAATTTCACAAGACAGAATAGACCCGATCCCCAACTAACCATAGTCAACTTATGCACACGGCACCACACCGCTGTTCAAAATTATATTGTCAAGGTGCAACGCTCCTTCCCTTCTGGTTTTACTGTTAACTCAATATCTACAATACACCATGCCACCAACCTGTGACTATTTATGTGCTGTGAAATGAGTACCAGAATGCTTTAACTGCATGGACATTAATGCTACCTGACAAAGCATGCTGGAACACAGTTTCAGAGCATCCGGAGAGCCACAAGTATCCAAATTGAATTCCATCTGATATTTTAACATCCTTGGACAAACCGTAATCACACAGTTAACAAGGGTGAAACAAACCTTTTCATTTGAGTATGTCTCTGCTGAATGAAATTTGCACCTGGATGAACATCTGGTCCATTCTGTACTAATTTTCGCATAAAGTGGATATTTGCTTTGTTTACCTGCACAAGACAAACTGCTAATGAAGAAACACTTAACACAGAGACAGGACAGAAGCAGACAAAAAAAGTTAAGTGTTGTTAGAATGAGCTCACAATTATAGCTAAAACACAAGCAACCCAAGGGACAAATATGATAGATACTCTGTCCCTTATAAATAACAGACAGGTAAACTTCATTGTATGTCAGGAGACAACTGCAAAAACTGCACATTTTAGATTAATAATGGAAATGATTATGTTTTGTTTTTTACCCACATCAAGATGCATTGCATTGAGAAGGATGACAATCAAGACCCATTTTATCAATCATAAAAACAACAAAAAGGTCAATTATAACATGCGGTAAAGGTGCAGTGGATGAAGAATCACAAAGTTATAGTGGAAATAAATTCAGTAACAAAGCAAAGTGCTTAAAAGTTGTTGTCCATAGGAAAATGTAAAAAGCTAATTAGGTTTTCTGAAGGTGAACAAATAATTTAGAGTTTCACAACAGTGATAGTAACAAGTGAATTGCAATAACCTTTTCAGGGAAAGTCAGTATCTTAGCCACATGGACAGGAACAGCAACCTCGTCTATACGGAGGTTTGGATCAGGAGAGATAACTGTGCGACCAGAAAAATCTACTCTTTTACCAGAAAGATTTCCTCTAAACCGACCTGTAATACAGAGAAAAGAAAGTAAGATAAATACTTTACACTTACAATCTAGTCATGTTTATTTATTTTTATTTTTTACCTTGTTTTCCCTTTAGCCTTTGAACAAAACCACGTGTCCATTTTTTGGGAGCCATGTTCATTGGTATGCCAGAGAGTTCACTATTAATGTAAAGTGCACATTGCAATTGCAGGAAATCCCAGTCCTCGATGATCATTTGAGTTTTTGCTCCAGAAATTCTATGCTGGGTATAAAAACAAATCATAGCATTAAAACTAATTTTACGCCATTATAGCATTAAAAAATAATATTTTCCAAAAATGCGGTAAGTCCAATCTCAGATAACCAGGGCACCCACAAAGCATCAACAGCTTTAGTGGAATAAGCATCTGCCTATCCGATTGAATATAAGTCAACCAATTAGTAAAAGTGATCTAATGATACCAGTAAACCATAGTTACACAACTCATACCGCACTATAAACAAATAGGAAATGGGTAAAAGTCTCACATCAGTGAGATATGTCTTCCATCCCTGTGAATAACCTGCTAAGTTTTCAGGGTTTTATCACAGTCTTTAAAACCTAATATCGAAACGAAACAGTAACCTGAGGGCAACCACTCCTAACCTCAACAGCGTCTTGGATAACCACAGAATCTGATTGAACAAGTACACTGGACAAAAGACTTAAATCAGTCCGAGGATCTTCCACTAGGTTGTGAAAGAGAAAACGTTCTCAATGCCTTAATATTATTAGAAAGAGTAAAACACTACATTAGAAGTGAATTTCCTTCTGACACCAACGTTGAACTAGAAGGGAAAACAATTTCCCATGATGAGCCCATTTCTTGTATGGACTCTTGTGACCAGTGCATCAGTCTCCCCATTTCCCCCCTTTATGAGGAAACTAGACAATATCCATTGACTAGGCGCTATAGCTTAAGACCCACTGATGACTTTGGTATCCTAGCACTGTCTGACGTAGACAGCATGCCCACTATAATCATACCAGGTCATCTGCTATAGCGGTTCCAAGAAACTGAATAGTGGAAAATGGACAATTACTGCCGGGTGGCGACCGCCACAAGAGAAGCTTTTTTTATATTTATTTTAATAAAAGAGCAGAATAATTACATTTTAGACAAAGAAATATAGAAAGACCTGGGCAGGTCTAGTATTCAGCTGTGCCCTTCCAGAAAACGTATCATTTGGGCAAGACAGCGCATAAAGTTTGGGCTAGCTTAACCTCAAGGTTTAAGCTAGTCCAAGAGGTAAACAGCGAAACTATTATGGTTTCTGGACCAGTGTCTAGAATCCTAGAAAATGGAACCCTTGTTTTGAGCTCAGGAACAGCCAAGAAAAATCATCCTGCTTCCAAACCAGGTAAAGTCAGAGAAAAAAAAAAATACAACTATTGCAGTTCCTGGCCACAAAATTAAGGAGGAAATAAATATTGTAACATATTTACATTGAAACAATATACATATTGCTACATCCAAATCTGAATCCTCTATCATATACTTAGCTAGAACAAGCAAGCTGCTGGTGGCCTGTCTCTGTGTAAGGCCCTAAGGAACCCTGCTGCAGATGTCTGACTGTCTTTGAAGACCCTTTTTTAACTATGTCGACAAACGCTAGATGATTATTATTACCAGAGAAAGTACAGAAAATATTTTATGCACATATAATGCTATACGGACCTTCCAGCAAGTCCAAGAAGTCCCTTACTCAGTGATTTCGGTAAATGTGAAATAGTATATATAACACATATAAAGTAGCATTCTCACTCCGACAGACCAGATTGTCTTGAAGGTCCCCTTTTTTTTTACACTGGTAAAGGTCAAATGTGTCAAACTTTTGGCCCACAGGCCGTATGCGGCCCAAACGCACATTTTCTGCGGCCCCTTAATATATGGACCCAGTGGACCACTGGGTTAAATGCAGGGCCAGTGCGATTCCCTGCTGCTGGCGATTGAGGCTGAAAGGGAGTTCCTGTTATTAGCCACCGCTGCAGTTACACAGAACAGCTAATAGCAAACCACCTTTCAGCTGTCCTGTATAACTGCTGCAGTGGCTGATAGCAGGAACCAGATTGCTTTATGCAAATAACGCTGACGTGACAATAGGTCACAGTGAAAAAGAGAGCAGACAAAAGACATCAAAGGTAAGTAAAGTATATATTGGGAAGGCTGGAGATATATGAACGGGGAATTACTGGGAGCTGGAGATATATGAATGGGGAATTACTGGGAGCTGGAAACACATGATGGGGAATACCGGGGAGGCTGGAGAGACATGGATGGGGAATACTGGGGAAGCTGTTCCTACTCACCACCTCATAGAAGGCCAAGTTGGTTTTCCCTGAAAGCCCCACCAGAATGAGTGCAGTCACAGTTGTACTCTCCAGAGCAACAGAAACTTGCTGTGGCTTTTACCCCTAATCCACCACTCTACCCCCCTCCAAGTGTAATGACATCAGCACGCTTGCAGTTGACAGGTACAGGAGACTGGTGCAGCACGCTAGTGGGTCAGATAAGCCTTTGTAGGGTACTCACCCCAGATCAAGGACCAGGAGTTGAGGAAGGCAAGTGGCTGTCCACTCCTTGCAGACATCCCTGAGCAGCACCATGCACAGCTCAAGCCAAAGTAGAGTGTAATTGAAAGTAATTGAAGATAAAAATGAAAAGTAAAAATAAAAAGTTAAAAATAAGAATAAGGCCAGAGCCCATAGAAACACCTGCCCAATTCCTTAGGGCACTAAAATTGGTGCTCTTCCTTAAGGGTAGGGGCATATTAGGGGCAGCGCATAACACCAAATACTTTAAGTCTTAAAGTGCCGTGACTCCAGATTTACCTGCTATACCCTAACGTCCAAAGTGGATGACAGAGAAAGAAAGGTTTTCTTATTTCAGAAGACAGCAGGATTAAGCACGCTAACACTGACTAGAATAGAATCATTTAACTAAAGTGTAATTACAGCTATGGAGCTGAAACAATCAGAAACCCATAACCATGTATTAAGTAATAAAACATTGCAGCATATAGAAGCATACTCTCCAACATGACTCATTCCATTAGGTACAAAATACTCTGCTTCTCAGTTTCCAACTGTCAGTTACTATGGTAACCTCCTTTGGTTGCAGAGACAAATAGTTGTTTTTTTTTTTTTTAATCAGTTAAGTCACTTCACCAGGTGAGTGACAGTTGGAAGCCCAGATGCGGAGTATATTGTACCTGATGGAATGCGTCATGTTGGAAAGTCTGTAGAAGTTGTTAAATGTGCTTTCTTGCTAAATGAATACTCCTCTAACACAATGTTTTAAAATGTGTTGCAGAATTCTTGCTGGGCACCCTGGTACCTCCATTGTCTATGTTAGCTGAAGCTTTATTCATCATGACTTACATTACATAACAAGTCAGTGCCTTATCACCACACGTTTAATGCTAAATACATAGAAAATATGATTGGATACAGATAGTGATAAAAAAGCGTCATCTATGGAAAGGAAAAGATAGCGTTTTTGGGATACACATGACTATTTTATAACTATTCACAATTTTTCTGTATTAAGGTTTGCTTACAATATGCTTACTATAAAACCCTTCTTTCATGACTATGTACACTGCTCCAATTGCTTTGCAATGAATCCCTGTTTTACATTAGTCAGGTGCTCATTTTTTTGTTCCATATTTAAGATTTAACAAATGACAAACATTAAATGGCATTCATAATCTAAATCAAGAGAAAACATAAGAAAAATAAAACAGCAAAGACGAACAAGAATTGACTCACCTTCTTGATAACATCATTCAAAAATATGATTTCCGTCAACTTCATTGTTAGGTCATCTTCATTGGTGCCAGATTTCAAGTCACTCACAACGGATGGTCGAATACAAAGGGGAGGAACTAGTAGCCTAGTGAGAATAAGGTCACAAGGCTTACCAGCTTCTGGGTTCATAAGTAACAGAGGGATGTCCTCAGCAGGGATACGTCGTAACAAGTTCAGAACCACAAGTGGGTTTAGATTCTCCTGCAGTCATTAAGATAACAATTTTGGTACATTCAAATAATTGCCATTTTCCATAGTTCCAATGTTTCTATATGCAAATCTTGGCTATTCTATTGCTACTATGCTTCAATGTTTAAATGACTAATTAAAAGACAGTTTTCATGGTATCTTACTATATGAGTTTATCAATTTCATACCGTGATGGTGTGTGTTGCTTAAAGAATCTCTTTCTTTACTTTTCTATCTGTGAAAAAGTATATATTTTTTCCTTTATTTTCCCTTAATAGAATGGATTTGAATAATTTTTTGAGGTACATTGTTAAATCATAGTTTATTTACCTGTAAATATGTTTATCTCAACTTCTGCATGCCATCACTCAGTTATGGGTATATCTCCCTCCTTGGAGCCAGTACAGGAAGAAAGAAGACACTGGCAGTATATAAGCATTCTTTATTTTTGCCCTCTGTTAATACAAATAATTGTTTTTTTCCATGCATTTTTTTATTTTAATGTAAATGCTCAATGCTCCTACCAGGTCTAAGGAAAGGAACCTTCCTTTCTTTTTAGTTTTAGCGCACATCGAGGGTAACACAATCTTTTGATTAGGGTGGAATGCCACCTTTGAAAGAAACGTAGGGTTCATACATAGGACTATTCTGACGTTAAAGAAATTAATGTAAGGAGGTCCTGCCCAAAGAGCCTGCAATTCCGAAATCTGTCTTGCCGATGTTATCGCCAATAAAAACATGGTCTTCCAAGAAAGAGGTTGACAATAACTTAGAGAGCTAGTTGACATTTTTTCTAAAAACAGCTTGTAGGAATTCAAGTATTGCAGGAATATTTCTAAGTGACTCTATTCTCCATAGACAAGTCAGACAACTTTCTCCAGATCCTGTGATATATAGCAGATGTAGAGTTTTCTCTAGCTTTGAGTAAGGTCTGGATCACCTTGGGAGAAAACCCTAGTCTCCATAATGTTCCTTCTTCAATAACCAAGCTGTTAATTTCAAAGAGGCTGGATTTGGATGTAACAGCTGCCCCTGACTCAGAACATCTGTTGTCCCAGAGTCTATGGCTGAAAAAAAAACCTAAGTCATGGCCAAAACAGTAGGATGGCTATTACAGTTGTGGGTTCTTTCTCCAGCTTCCTCAGTATCCTTGGGATCATTCTAAGTGGAAGAAAAACCTATGAGCTATGAAAATTCAGGGAAACAACAGAGCATCTGTAGCATGCACCTGTGGTTCTCGGTACCTTGAAATATAACGGAGCACCTTTTTTTTTTTATATAAGTCACCCTAAGATACACTTGTGGCCTGCCCAACCTGTGCACTATTTGTTGAACGATTCTGTTGTTCAGCTGCCACTATGCATGTTGTAAACAGCGTAATAATAAATAATCTGCTTCTACATTTTCTTTGCCGGCTATATAAATAGCCGTGAGATCAAGTACATGTTGTTCTGCCCATTCCATTATGAGTCTTACTGCTGACATTAATGCCTTGCTTTTTGTGCCACCTTTGATGCAGACTTTTGATGTAGGCTACTGTTGCCTTGTTGTCTGACTGAATCCTTACCACCTTCTTGAACACCAGATTCTGGAATTGACAAAGTGCCTGGAAAACCACTTCCATTTCTATTAGATTGGAGCACGCTTCTTCTAAATGGCAGGGCCACCTTCCTTGTGCATAATGACACCACAGACTGTCCCCCAGCAGATGCTGCTTACATCTATTATACTGGCTTGCGGTGCAATTCTTTTCCCCTCTACTAGCCCTTTAGGGTCTTTCCACCATCCTAGATCTTTTCTTGCCTCTCTTCACATTATCTGCTGGTCATATTGGGAGGAAATTTTTCCCATTGTTGCAGAAAACACCTCTGTGCTGCTCTCTAATGGAATCTTCCCCCATGTCCTTGTTTCTAATGCTGCTGACATAATGCCTAGAATTTTCATGCAGGCTTCCGCTGTTATCCACTTTCTCGATTTTACTCTCAAAATTTCTTGAATACATATTTTGCAGTCTAATTTATCCTGGGGTAGCTGTGACGACTTACACCCCAATGTTTTGCTAATAATTTCATCAAGCTTTTGCCTGAAGAAGTAACCGCCTTGGTATGGAAGTGCAAGTAATTTATTTTTAGACTGGGAGTCAGCTGACCATGGTCTGTTGCTCCTGCTCTCCCTGCCATCTTACAGAGTTGTGTGAGGCCTCGCATACAAATGTCTTCAGCAAATCCGCCCTTTTTACACCATCCAAGATGTTACTCTCCAATTCACCCTCTTAACACTCTTGCAGTGTTGTGGCAGCTGCTGGTTTTAACGCTGCTCCTGCAACTTTGTACTGTTTCTTTAGGCCTATTTTCTTTTCCATCACATCCTTAAATACTGTAGCATCCTCAAGTGGGAGTGTTGTTCTTTATGAGATCCTTGCAATTGCTGCGTCCTCTTTTCTTATCTTGTGAAAAAAGGATACAACTTCGCTAGTTTATAGGTAAAGGCCAGTCTTTTATCCAGATGCTTCCACTCTTTATTAACCATTTCTTTAAGCACCTGGGAAAGAGGAAAAACTATAGTCTTCTTCCTCGCTTTTTTGAACAGAAGATCTTGCAGTTTCCCTCCTTTATTTTCTTCAATATTAAGAGATTTATGTATTACTTTCAGCAGGTTCTCCACCAATAGAGGACTGCCGCTAGCTTCTGCTTGCGATCCGCCGGAATTATTTTCTGAACATATTGAGCCTTCAGAGAAAACTATAGGCTCCTATGTTAACGATTCCTTAGACACATCACAAATAACAGACCATGATCTTTTATGAGAAAATTTCTTCAAATTTTCTTTAGTCATAAACGTGTCTGCTATGACAGTCTTCATAAGTGAATTCTAACCGTTTTCCAGTAGCTGCTTATCACAAAATGAACATGTAGCCCCGTGCATTCTTTTATGTCTGCTTCTAAGGTCCATAAGATCCTCACTGTCTTAGACTGCAATAAATATACTAACTAGAAACAAAAAAAAAAAAA
>WWET01006253.1:63193-73679 GCA_011038615.1 Limnodynastes dumerilii
AGCACACACTGAGTGAAAAAAACCCTCATCGATCCTAAAAAGCATATATATATATATATATATATATATATATATGTATGTATGTACACATGAATATATATTATATAGAGAGGGAGAGAATATATATATCTAGAGATATATTAAATACATTTCTAGAGATATGGGCATACTTGCAGTATCTGGGTCCCAGGGATCTCCATCTTCTGCATTTACAACATCCCAGCAAGTATTTTAAGTCCTGTTTTTATATGAATTCTTGTGAACACTATATATAATTTCAATTACAATACATATAATTCTGATGTTTTCGGAGGGAGCTCCGTCTTCTGCCTCGCTGCGGCTTTCAAATACCGGATTCGGTTAAAGCGCGGCTAGTTTAAATTCATTCATAGAATATGAATAGAGAATATACAGTGCGGGTTGTATAGACAATATACAGTGTATTGCCAATTGAATAGACAATAAAGAATAAAGTTGAGATGGTTAATGTTCATACTGAATAGACAATTAATATGAACTTTCAACTCTTTATTCTTTAGTATTCAGTATGAATATGAACTTGTCTATTCAATTGGCAACTGTATATTCTCTATGAATTTGAACTAGGAGACGGAGATCCCTCTGCTGTGCTTGCTGCTGCGGTCACGCATGTGCGGGTTGGGACCCCGATACTGCAAGTATGCCGAGATATGTACACAAACTTGCATTGAAATACTTTAACCCTGTGTCTAACACTACTATTACAAACTGCTCCAATCCATACCCATTAAATCCTCTTGGCTGCCATTCAGACCCCATTAAGTCTATATGAACCCCCCTCCTTCCTTGGGTTCACATCTTATACCCATTACCTGAGTCAAATTTTCTTTCCTGCTCTACCAGCAAAACACCAAAAACACCAAGCACAACAAAATGCAACCCACAATTGGAAAAAAATATAAGCCAAATTCTGCTTGTTATAATAATAATAATTGGCAATTATGATGTGGGCTGTCTTCATACAATGCTTTGGCATCCTTCATACTTAAGGTATTAAAGTTCTAGCATGCCATTTCAGTTTTCTGTCTTGGGGTTAATCATGTGTTGTTCAGATTGTGTTCAAAACAAGCTATTTCAGAACTCGCAGCATTTTTCTGTGCTCCATTTTCCAGAATGACAGCGTCACTATCAGAACACGAAAGTTCATGACCAACAGACTCCTTCAAAGGAAACAAATGGTAAAGAATATTTCCTAAAGTCTTTATAAAGATACGAGTTGTAAATTGCTGGTAATTGTGAGAAAAATATTTAAAAATCTTGTTAGTAGTGATTTCTTTATTGCATTTATAACATTTTTTTGAGTTGCAGTTAAAACTTGTAGGGCTGTGACTGTCTTCTAAAATGGAAATCCTTTTAGCTATAATACTTAAGCTAAGTTGGTATAATGCATAGTATTTAACTTTTTAAAATCCATTAGATACTGTTTAGGTTGCTTGAGTTATAATCTGTTTGTTTATTATCTCACAGGTTATAGATGTTCTTCATCCTGGAAAAGCTACTGTCCCCAAGACCGAAATCAGGGAGAAACTTGCAAAAATGTACAAGACTACCCCAGATGTGATCTTTGTGTTTGGCTTCAGGACTCACTTTGGTGGAGGCAAAACTACTGGCTTTGGCATGATCTACGATTCTTTAGACTATGCAAAGAAAAATGAGCCAAAGCACAGACTGGCCAGGGTAAATGGATTTTAAGCTTTCTTACTAAAAGGGATCTGTCTCCTCTCTTGCATCAATGGAATACTGTTAATAGGCATTGCAAGTTGAGTCATACCAGCAGTATGGATAGCACTTTCACAACAAGTGTCAGCTGTACCTTTATGCAATACTTGATTCGCTTAACCTTGTTACTGCTATTAGCATAAACAATTTGAAAAAAGTGTTTATCAAATGTTAATTAACTGTTTTGTAACTGGTGTTCTTCCTTATGTCTACTTCACAGTATAAGGAGGATATATATTAAATTCTTATAAATACAAGTTTTTCTTGGTGCAGATAGAGGTATCTGCCTAAAATTATGTATCCAGCCCATAAGAACATCCTACTATGCAGTTATAGAATACTTCTGCTATACAAAGGGATTTATCAGTATGAAGTCTATGCGTATTGCTATCTAAACTCTTTATTTGGCAGACTTTTTTTTTCGTTGTCAAGGTTTCTGTATTCACTTATTTAAAGGATTACTCAATTAGTCAATATTTACTTTTTATTAAGGGTTTAAATTTAATTTAGTGAGAATTGCATAGCTAATCTTTAAGTTCTACTTTTACAATAGCAGGTGTTGTTGCTTTGATTTTAATACATCTTTAAAAAATATTTTTTTCCGTTAGCATGGTCTATATGAGAAGAAAAAGACTTCCAGGAAACAGCGTAAAGAAAGGAAGAACAGAATGAAGAAAGTCAGAGGCACAGCCAAAGCAAGCGTGGGTGCTGGTAAAAAGGTAGGTGTCTGGGAAAAATGACGTGATGTGTTTATTACAAACCATGCTGCTTTAATAACCTCTCCTGTCTCTCATTACCCCTTTCCCTCAATTGTTGCTATTGGACATCAGAAGGTAACATTTAATAGTTTAGCCTTACCTTAGATATAAGTTGACAGTGTAGTGTTAGTGATTGTGAAGGTTATGCAAACTGTTTTGAAAGGCACTTTTATACTCCTGAAATTCAATCCTATTGTAGTTTGTTGACACACTTCAAATGTATGCATAGCACTAATAGTAAAATTAACATTTTTGGAGTGGACAAGAAAGGATCTGCAAGTTCTTGAAAACCTTGGATGTGACGCTGGTTTCCTGACAAGTCTATCATAATCAGTTTAAACTTTGCAGCTGTATTTGTCAGGATACCCAGAAAATTATTATTGGTCTTGCAAATTCTTGTAGTAGTTGTAGTGGAACCAATGACCAACACTTTTGTAGAGTATTTGGGCTTTTTCTGAGCATGTGTTGACTTTCTCTGCTTTTCTGTTTCACACTTTCTTGGAATTCTTCAGAAATGAGGTGACCAGCAGGTATAGTTACTGCATGAGTGTGATCGCTATTGAAACATACTTGCTGCACTTGCATGTCTTTATAAGCTTCATTATACAGCACACTTTAAAGAACTTTCATAAGAGTATTAAAGATTGCTTTGTGGGTGTATAATGTATATGAACTATGTAGTTTGTCCTGTATAGCCTGTGATAAACCATCCATGTAAGGATTAATTCTATCTTTTTTGCGATATGTGCTATTTATTTAGTCTGCTGCTATTCACAAGGTATTATACAATATAAAGGGCTTATGCCCAACATACAAGGCTGTCGTACAGACAGTGAAGTTAAGTAATGTGATTACTAATTTTGGTGCTATATTCATTATACCAGTTTACAAAGTCATTATCCAGCTTATATTGGTAGAAAAAAGTTAATTAAAGCACATGTAATTATTAGGCCTCCTTTATTCATTTCCATTTTGTCTATAAAATGCAGTAGAGCTGCGTTGTTTTCCCTAAGACAAAGCAGGTTTATGAATAGAAGATCCAGGGGTTGTATTCCACCTGCTAGGATCGGGAAATGCCCACGTTTTGGTAAAGCGTATGTGCAAGCATTACGGGCCGTATCCTGACCTGTGAACGTTAGGGCACTTACATGTGCAAAGTGCATAAGTGACCTGATTTGACTGGAGGACGCATGCACCCTTCAGATGTTACGCTAGTGTTGCGATGAAATGGGCTGTAAAAAGTGGGCAGGGGGAATCATGCTAATTGTACTGTGTGGTAGGGGGCTCCCACACTTGTGCAGATCAGCGGTCATACGGAGCCTTTCAGAGAAACCCCCCTCCAGGTACGGAGGAAAGCGTAGTTTGAATTCGGAGATTTGTCCTGAGAGTGTTTCTGATGGCTAGCCAAAAAGAGTTTCTGCCATGATGGAGGCTTGAATTATGTGAGGATATTTTATTGGTGGAGTGCTAAATGCCCTTTGTACTATTCATGTTTTCATGCTGTTCTCATTATTGAGGACAGCACAGAAGTTTTAAGGTATGGGTGATCTGTGGTATCTACCCTGTATGGAAGCCTGCTGCCTCTGAGCTCTAAGTGCAGTGGCATCAGAAATATGGATCGGATGCAGGGATGGTATAGAATTTTCAGTTATCAATAAACGTGAATTTTATTTTTCAATCTGTTTTGGTAGATGAAAATGACTTTTTTTTTTTTGTGTGTATAATGGCAACCCATATATGCACTTTAAACTATGAAACTACAATTTTGACTTGCATACAAGAAGTCTTAAACTGGACACAATAATTCTAATGCAGATCAGTACAACAATCTCTATAACTGACTGTATGATATACCAAATGTCCAAAAAAAATAGCACCTATTAAATATATAAAGCATTCCAGATTCACTGATTTTGTGCTTATTTGAGATGTACCAGTATGTTCTGCTAGACAAATTTATATTTTTTGCACATTCCATAACCACGTTTCATTGCATGGACATTGGGCATTTTGAATGTTTACTGGTTTTTTTTTTTCGCTTTGGAATCATCTTCTAAAAAAAAAACCCCAGTACTGCATGCATTAAAGGCTATATGACCTGTTTATTCTATATGTGGAGTTGAATGTGTACTAACCTTTCATCACAACCAAATTCTATGTATGTTTGACTGGCAACCTTTATATGAGACCATTTTCATTTTAATCTTACACCTCTTTAATGGTTCTGCTTTCTGTAACATACTTTAGTATGTATGACTATAGATGTATATACAATTTCCTATTTGGATTATGCATAGTACAATCGGATGTAAAATGCAAAATGGCATTCTTGGCTGATAGTAATGCTTTTCCTGCCTAATAACAGTGGCTGCTGCTTTCAATAATTAGGTCTTTATGGTTCTACATTGTTGTGACTTTTTAGATTTAACATGCAACACAATTGCTGATGTATTTATATTTTAAAATGTTTAGGTTTTGAATGTTTTTAAAGCTTAGTTCTCACATTTCCAGTCAGCCTTTTTTTTATTTTTTTTTTTATAGTAGATCTAGTTTTCATAATTTAGTAATTGTACAACATAACTTCTTGAAAGTAACATGTTCTATTGTAGCTGTTTATTGTTGAGGGGTAGATTATCCAGCAGGTAATATACAATATTTAACTTACTTCCTATGACAGCATGAGCAGTTTTAAAATAAGGCAGGTTTTCTAAAATCATCCTAGCTTAATTGACTGACTGGTTTTTAATGATGTAAACAGAATAAACCTAACATTAACCTACATCTGGGTTTCTTGACTGGTTTTATAACTTGTAATCTCATAAGCATAAAAGTAGCTCAAACAATTTTAATATAAAAAAAAATCTAGGTGCTAACCATTTGATATATTTAAGATGTTTGATATAACCTGTCCAAGGCACAAAGGATTCAGAAACTTACTTGCTTTTCTTTTATTCTGTTACAGAAGGACTAAAGGATCCAAGGATGGTCTGCCTGAAAATTGTACTTCATTCCAGGATCTTGTAATAAAACTTATAAAAACCGATGCCTTTCTGTGTCTCTCGACTTATTCCTTACATTATAATTACTTTGTGTATTTGTAGCTTGAACTTCCCCATAGGGAGGAGTTTGCCCTTTTGGGAAAACTTTGTGTTGTCTGACAGTTAGAAGATGTCTTACCTCTGAAAGACTAGCAGACTTTGACATGGTTGTCATGGGCTGATACTTAAAGCAGGGTTAACATCATGGTCTCTTGCAGAGACTAACCTCTAAAGATTGTGAACCTTGCCATCCAGATTTAGTGCTATTGCCTTGAACATGCAATTAGCGCTAAATGGCAAACACTGCTATAGTGCTGTATGAGGCATGCCGAGGTTACGCCAGGCGTAGCTTGTGAACTACATTCAGCGCTTACGATCATTAGCGTTGGGGATGCTTGAGCAGTTGTCAGTGCAGCAGTGTGAAATGACAAGCCTGAGGACCCTTTGGATATTAATAATTAATTGTGGCTACAAGTGTTTTGTTTAAATATTTAACTGTCTTTTTTGACTGTCTTTGTAGCCCTTCACTTGCTATTCTGCCCTTGCAGATCTTATAGGAACTGGGCAATGCTGGCGTTTGTGGTGCTGCTAAGATAAAGTGAGTTCAATGCATAGTTTTACACACTTTATAAAAAGACAACTAAGATGTGTAAAGAGATTATAGATGAAGAGAAGAGAAACTGGAAATCTGTCTGGCCAACAGAAGCTACGAAAGCCAAAGTATGTAATTTTATTGTCAGAAGACTTAAGATTCCATAATATTTCTGGAAGAATAATCCAGATGGACGCTGTGCCTAATTAGGCTTCTAGGATCAGCATTGTAGGATTCCTTTAAAATATTTCAGCTGTTATGGAGAAAAGTGCTGGATCCAGACTTAAGAAGGAGCTTGAAATTAAGAAAGGGTTGTTACTCCTGGACTAAACCATGATTTCAGGGGAGTCATATTTCATCTGTTGCAGCAGTATTAGAGATGAGAGGTAACAAAAAACAAAATAGAGCTGGCACTTAGGATTAAATAAACTACTAAATTCAAAAACTGTAAACCCAACAAAATGCAGTCAGGATGGGTGTTGTGCTAAACACCCTAGAACAGGTCTGGCCAACCTATGGCTCTCCAGATGTTGTGAAACTACGAATCCCAGCATCCTTTGTCAGGTATTGCCTATGCAGGCAAAGTATGCTGGGAATAGAAGTTTTACAACACCTGGAGAGCCACAGGTTGGCCAGGCCTGCCCTAGATTAAAGACCAAACAAAAGGATCCGGCGCAAAATGTTATACACTAAAACAATGGATTAGGTAAAAAATGAAAATACAATTTAATATAATTTATCATTGATAATATTATGGGCCCATATAATGACAATAGTACTATACAATTGAACAATAGACTACAAAAACTTCTAGCACTGCCCAGGTAAAGTGCTGTATAAAGTTCAGATGTAACCATTCAATCTTGATGGAAGCAATGAGTCAAAATTCAGAAATGTAAATTGTCCCAGCAAGGTTTTAGCACTGCAGTATCAGTGGCTTCAAGTAGTCAATAAACAAAGTAAAAGTATAGTAGCAATTGATTCCATTTGAAATGAAGGTCAATATAGCACCACAAGATGAGGCAGCTAATAGATGGAATTAGTTGGATCTCACCCAGTTATGTCTAGGTCGAGGTACTGAAGACTCGAAATACAGCCCGTTTGTGACTTGTCACAGATGTTGCTCCAAATTAGTAGTGTGGGACCTCCTATCACCAGAGCGGCTTAGTTACCGTCACAGTCCGGGTTAGTTGTGCTTCCTCAGCTCTGTTGGTCTGAGCTCCTGCTGCTATCTGTAGACAAACGGGCTAACGGCAAAATTACTGCTTAGGCTGCTCATAGTCTTGAACGGTCCTGAATTAATGCAGCGTGTGCACCCGCCATGTATTAAAAAGAGCAGAGCCGTTAGATTTGTGGGGTAGACCGGATCAAAAACGTCAATGGGACCCACAGAAAACAACCTGACTCATTTCTTCTCACAAGAGATTTCTTCAGAGGCATATGGGTGTTACATGCAGCGAGCGTCTCATAAAGTGATAAGGCAATTCATTATTAACCTATTAGTAACCTTTCATTGTAGAGTATTTTTATAGCTTCTTGGTAACATTTCAACAATTCATTTTAGTAACAAAACCATATATAAATAAGTATGGTAAATAGGATACTTATAGTTAATTTCCTGAATCACCATGAATATCTAATTTGAAATACTATAAGAAAAAAAACTTTTTATAAAAAGTAAACAAAAAAAATTTAAATATAAATTTTAATAAGATTATATACAAAAAGATATAAATAAAAATTATAATTGTGCTATTTTCCTTTGGTAAGAGGTTCAAGGGATATTGAGGGTATGGCTCAAATAAAGAGCCTTCTATGTATAGTTCTAAATATAAATACAAACAAATCAACATAATAAAAATCATATATACATAAGAATCAAACATAACTACAGATAGCATTGTTTATACAAAAATAGGGAAACCATAGGGATTGATGTAGTATAGATAGCTCCACAATTAACAATGAGTTTGGTATAAGATTAAGGATGTTGCTTTGTATACTCCAGAGGGGATACATAAGGGATATATCAAAATTATTTTTATCATGGTTATTCAAATTTTTATTTTGTTATTGGATAAACCCATATTTTGAAATCCAGCAGATCCTCTACATTGCAGTCACATATACACATAAGGGGATATCAACATATATAAATATGTAAACTCTAATATATCAAAACCTAGATACCAATTCTAAAGCTGGCCAGACACCCAATTATCGGGTGATCGTCCCAAAAATCGCTCTACTTAATGGCCAAGATCAATTTTTAAAACGTCCAATAAACGCACCAGAAGCACTCTGGTACGATTATTGGATTTTTAAACATGTTTGATCTAAATCGCCCGATATTTTAAGGGAGCCAATCCGCAAGCTGAATGGCTCGCTATCCCTGTAATAGATGCTGCTGAATATCTATGTACAAAGCTGCTCTGACAGCTTTGAAGTATAGTGCATAACAGTGATCATGTTAACGCCTGTGTAGGCGTCTATGACCCCAGAGAAATGTAAGACACGCTTTCAATTTTGTCCCATGCGTATAGCGACACATGGGACTTTCTGCTTCTCTCTCCCTACGGCAATTCTCGATTCCTTCACTGACAGGGTGTCATTGAAGGCTGAGTCATCCCCTGCAGAGAGAGACAGGAAGTCTCCAGCTCTGCAACTGTGATGAGTCATCCACACTGTGACTTTGGGCCTGATCCAGAGCAACGCTCGCAAGCGAGCGTACGCTCATCGTAAGCGAATTTTCGTCAAAAAATTCGCAATGCGCATGCCCAGTATGACAGGTTCCGGTCGCCCGCGCGTCATGAGCGAATAGCGGGCGTATCGTTAGCGTATTTTTCGCTCGCCGAGCGTATTTTTTTTACGATGGTCGGCTGGGCGCCCGTTTTACTACAGGGAGGCGGGGATAGCCATTTAAATTGTACAGTATGGGCGTGCTAAGCGTATTTTCTCAGCGTATTCTCTGCGAATTTTCGTACGGCCGACGGTCGTACATATGATGGGGAATACTAGGGAGGCTGGAGAGACATAATGGGGGATACTGGGGAGTTGGAGACACATGATGGGGAATACTGGAAGCTGGAAAGATAAGAAGGGGAATACTAGGAGCTAGAGACACATGATGGGGAATACTGAGAGCTGGAGATACATAATTGGCAATACAGAAAGTTGGAGAAACATGATGGGGAATATTGGGTTGGCTGGAGAGACATCATGATTTTAAATACTGGGAACTGGAGACACAGGGCCGGATCCTGAGCTACGGCCGCCGTCGCTAGTATGGCGGCCGTAGCTCTAATGCGCATGCGCCGGGCAGATGTTGTACCATAGTAGCGCCGTTGGGACGCTGGAGGGGACGTCCTCCAGCGTCCCAACGCTCACGTTACTCCTGGTGGGCAGGGGGAGGAAAGTAAATCAGGCTGGGGGGGCGTGCTAAGAGGCCATACGCTCCTGTGTGAGCGTATGGTCCCTTCCTTACGCCGGGCGAAGCTAGGGTAGCCTTCAGTCGGCGTAAGGAAGGGGCCATACGCCCGCACAGAGGGAGTGTCGGGCCAGAGCAGCGATGTTACGCTGAGCGCTACGGCGCTCAGTGTAACATCGTAGCTCTGGATTAGGCCCTTTCCCTCACAGCGTGTCATGTGACCTCCCGGCTGCCAGCTGAAGAGACCTGACATCTTCTTTTACAGCCAGTATCTTAAGGTAAGCTATTGTGTTTTTTTTTCCCTATTATGGATGCATTATATTTAGGCCTGGGACTGCTATTGCATTATGAAAGATTACAAGCTGCTACCTCTCTATATTGCTGCTATTTTTATGGACTCTTTGGAAGTCTTTTTTTTACTTGACCATAATAGAGGTATGTATAATATATACACTGCTCAAAAAAATAAAAGGAACACTAAAATAACACATCCTAGATCTGAATGAATGAAATATTCTTATTAAATACTTTGTCCTTTACATAGTTGAATGTGCTGACAACAAAATCACACAAAAAATATCAATGGAAATCATATTTATTAACCCATGGAGGTCTGGATTTGGAGTCACCCTCAAAATTAAAGTGGAAAAATACACTACAGGCTGATTTTTGGAGCAGTGTATATATTACAATAGAATAGAATACAATACAGTAGAAATGTACCTGCTTATGGTGCTCTTCAAACAGCATCAACAAATTCCAACAAATAGAAGAAGACACTCATAAGTCTTAGTAAATGATTAAATCCAGCAATAAATAATTTATTTTCACATAATCACCAACGTTTAAATTGCAAAAGGCAATTTTCCGCAGGGTGCATCACAAAAGCAGACATATCTGCTTATGAGTGCCT
>WWET01006254.1:0-18772 GCA_011038615.1 Limnodynastes dumerilii
TGCTCTTTGTATGTCCATATAGTTTCTCTGCCCTGTTTGTTTCCATCCATTAATTCTGCCCCTTTCTTGTGTGCCCAATCTATGTCCATCCATTGTTTCTGTCCACTTCTTGTGTGCCCATGTAGCCTTTTTACTCCCTCCTTATGTCCATCTATTATTTCTGCTCTCTGCTTGTGTCCATCCATTGTTTCTGCCCCCTCTGTGTGCCCATGTAGACTTATGTCCATACATTGTTTCTTCCCCCTCATTGTGTGCCCATGTAGCACTTCTGCCACCTCCTTATGTCCATCCATTGTTTATGCCCCCTTTTTGTGTCCATCCATTGTTTCTACTCCATCTTGTGTCCATCTATTGTTTCTGCCCCTCTCTTTATCCATCCATTTTTTCTGTCCCTCTCTTTATCCATCCATTGTTTCTACCCCCACTTGTATCCATCCATTGTTCATGCCCCTCTTTGTGTGCCCATGTAGCCTTTCTGCCCTCTCCTTATGTCCATCCATTGTTTTTGCCCCTCTGTTTATCCATCCATTGTTTTTGTCCCCTCTTGTATCCATACATTGTTTCTGTCCCCTTTTTGCGTGCCCATCTGGTGTTTCTGTCCCCTCCTTGTAGCGTCCTTTCCCCCCCCCCTTAGTATTCCCCATTATGTGCCTCTATCCGACCCCCAGTATGTCCCTTCAGCCTCTCCCCCTTTTCCTTCCCTTCCCTTCCTCCTCTGCGGCGCTTTTTCTGTAAGCATGAAGCGCTCATACAGGAAGTTCCTGCACTGCTCTATGTAACTACTGCTGCAGCTCATACAGGAAGGTCCTATATGAGCGCTGCAGTGTTCATAGCGGGGAGCCCCCCCTTCCTGGTGTAAAGTATTTCTCTGCATGCAAAACAATTCAAATTAATTATAGTCCTCACATCGCAGAATGGTGTAGCCTTGGTGTAGCTGTACCCTTGCACCTGTTTTGTGCTTACTCTCAAAGGGGCTGATCCAGAGCTACGCTGGCCCGCTAGCCGTAAGTACGGCCAGCGTAGCTCTGGTGCCCTCCCCCTACACTCCCCCTGTGGCCGGCGTACTTACACACTGTTATGACGTACAGCCAGCGTAGCTCTGGAGCACTCCCCCGACACTGCCCCCCTATGGCCGGCCTAATTACCCACTGTTACGCCGGGTGAAGGCTACCTTAACTTCAGCCGACATAACAGTAGGTAATTACACCGGCCACAGGGTAGTAACTCCCCTAACCCGCCCTCCCTCCCTCATTTACTTACCTTCCCCCGCCTTCCTTCCGTAAAGGGTTTCATAGTTACGGTGAGGAACGCCCCCTCGCCGTAATTACGCAATAGTTAGGGACGCCCGATCCTAATGATCATGTTCCCTAACTACATCGGGCAAAATCTGCCCGACGTATGCGCAGAACGGCAGAAATGCCATTCTTATGCATACAGCCGTAGTTCTGGCTCTGGCTCAGCCCCAAAGGATCTGACCCAGAGTTTTGCACGAGCGTTGTTTCCATTAAAAAAACACAACTCTGGATAGGTGTAGTCTGGAAAATGTGCAGTCGTATAACCCCCCGCACACGGAGCGGGATGCGCAGAGGCTCTGGGTGGTACTGTCGCAGCCTACGCCATTTTCTTATGTTGCATATGTATTTACATTTTTTATTTTATTTGCAATTTACACTATTACAACAGCCCCGTAAAATGATATCTCTATAATGTACAGCAATGCCTGAGCGTAGTAGCGGCAAACCACAAAAAAATTAATTAAAAGAAAAATAAACTGTATTTGAGATTTTCTGCAGAATTGTATTTAAAACGTTGATTTGTTCATAAATTTCCAGAATTTTCTTTCCAGTATGAACATCACAGTTTTTATTAGAAATATGGCCATTTCGCCAATAAAAATTACCTGCGCCAATTACTTAAGCCATTTCTTTGACAGCTACTGCGACTATGAAAATGACTGAGACACCCCTTTTATCATTTTACCAGCACCGCACACGGATGCGGAGACAGACGCAAGGGGGGCACCGCGTCCGTCTTTCAGCGCTCGCTCCTGTTCTGAGCTTGTGCACTGCGAAATTCCGCTGTGCTTCTGTCTAAAAATAAAAGATGGCTACATGATTCTGGATCAGGTCCAAACTCTGGATCCACACGGGCAAAATATCCACACACCCCTCTGTTCATATACGGCCAGATCCCGAGTTCAGTACGAGAGCGTGTATACGCACACGATGTTAGGCTCTGATCGTACGTATCTTCTTCGTAACTACGAACGAAGGGATGGGTCATCCATATGACAGCCGAAATACGAATTGTAGGCAGAGGGAGGCATTTATATTGTACAGTATGGGCGGGGTTAGGCTGTAATCCATTACGTACGAGTGTACTTACGCTGGGAAAAGTTAAGGTAGTGTTTGGTACCAGTAAATCAAGGAGATTACGTGCGACCGAGGGGAGTGCCCCGTAATACTTACGATCGCATAAATACGCTATGAGATCGTACTTAACGTGTACTTAGGTCTGGATCTGGCCCGTAGCGTGGGCCTGAGTTGTCATATATGTTTGATTTGTTTCCTAGCAATGGTTAAATATCCCTAGTGCCGGAATTTCTTCCTTCTAGATGTGCTCATACATGTGACTCTTCCATCCCTTTCCTGCACGTGTATTAACTCTCTGCATGAATGACATCACTTGTCACCACAGCTGATTAATCCGACTCCGCATCAAAATATCTGACTGATTCATCGGCAGCGACATCTTCCTGTGCAGGGGTGAGTGTTCTTCTATGAGCTCATGCATCTCAAGCCTGTGTTTATTGAGTTTTTTTTTTATCTATAATTAACAATCTCTCTTAAATGCTGACTAACCATTTATACTGACTGTAAGGTGAACTTTGGTTTAATGCACAGACTCAAAAATGTTCTTGCTACTCATTCATTTATTTATGCAGATTTATAAGTAGTCACTCACTGGAATCCACAGTGTCAACAATTCTTCTCTTTACTCGTGTACATTATTATTATTATTATTATTATTATTATTATTATTATCAACAACAGAAACAATAATAATAATTAAGAACAACAACAACAACAACAACAAGTCACTCACTGGAATCCACAGTGTCAACAATTCTTCTCTTTACTCGTGTACATTATTATTATTATTATTATTATTAGTTATTTATATACATGTGACTCTCATATATATTCATTTTGTGCTCTGTATAAATCACATCACTTTGTTAAATCCTACCATTCCAATTTTAACATTTCACCCCATTACAACATTTCAGTTACATAGAAACATAGGAACATAGAAAGTGAAGGCAGATAAGAGCCACTTGGCCCGAACAGTCTGCCCCGTTGTTGGATATTTTTAGTATAATCACTTGCAATTTGCCTTTATTAATTCTGAACTTTTGGCTCTTATTGGAAACATCCCTAGACATTTTTCGCATATATTGGATATATCTTAATTATCCACAGGTTTTCTAGCTGCATATCTATTGCATTACTGCTGCATATCAATTGGGTGTTATCTTGCCATTCATTGTTTAACATATACTTTGTTATTATTTCTATTTTTTAACACATGATGTTTATAATTTCTTATTAAACTGTACAACTTTTTTTTTATCATACCCTGTTGAGATTTCTGGGTCCTAGCGCTCCCACAATATTTGCACCTTATTCTCTGTATAACCTATTCCGGCTCTAAACCCTTTTTCAGCCTTTTGGTAAAGATCTCAGTTATCCTTCTATTTGTCTTTCTATTTATCCTTCTATTTATCCCAGGCATGTTTTCATTGTTCTTTTTTATTAGGCTCTCTTCTACTTATCCGCCACCCTTTCAGTAAAGTCATTTTTCAGTAAATGTCCTCTGAATCTGCCACCTTACAGTTTATTTGAATGGCTTGTGTTCTAATGCATCACTTCATTTAAATAATAATACACCTTCCGGTACCTGGTGCCCCCAGTTTATATATGTAAAAAAAATTGCTATCCCTTCTCTGCTCCAAGCAATATATGTTACTTCCTCTAGTCTTTCTTTGTATGTTGTGTGACACAGGCTATGCACCATTTTGATTTTTATGTATTTATGTTGTTCTAGAATTATGGCCTCTAGAACACAGTTTGGACTTTCTCCTTCACTCTGTTGCTAAGCTCTGAAAGCAGACAGGATTTCAAAGCCTGCAAGATCTGAAAATTCAGTGAAAAAGTTTTGCCTTGATTACAGATCCGAATTTGACAGTAGAAACTGAACCATGTATGTATTATGGGGTGGAGTGTGTGTGTGTGTCTGTGTTTGAAATAGACATAGAGATAATGTATTATGGGGTGCAGTGTGTGTGTGTGTGTGTGTGCTTGAAATAGATATAGAGATAATGTATTTTTCGGTGTATTGTGTGTAAGGGGTAGAGGAGGAGAGAATGTATTATGGGGGGCACTGTCTGTGTGTGTGTTTGAAATAGAGGTAGAGATAATGTATTAAGGGTTATATTGTGTGTAAGGGGTAGAAGAGGAGAGAATGTATTATGGGGAGAACTGTGTGGGTGTGTGTGAGTGTGTGTGTGTGTGTTTGAAATAGATGTAGAAATAATGTATTATGGGGAGTATCGTGTGTAAGGTTTAGAGGAGGAGAGAATGTATTATGGGGTGCAGTGTGTGTGTGTTAGTTTGAAATAGACATAGAGACAATGGGGTAGATCCAGAACTACGTGTGCCGTACATTTATTCGCGGAGCGTATTTTCGCACACGTAAGTTCGCTACACTCCCCTCGGCACACCCCTTGCACGGACGTATTTTGTCAAAATACGCTACCCAAACCCTACCTTAACTTTTCCAAACGTAACAGCATACGTCCGCTAACGGACGTACTGACAAGCGAACGTACGCAGCTTAGCACGCCCATACTGTACACTTTAAATCCCACCCCCCGCCTACTTCACGTAAAACGAACGTATTGTTGACGAACGTAAATTTGGCACGCCCACACGTAAGTATTTACGTGAGACATATGTGAATCACCCATACGTCCTAAATTACGCTACGTGAATGTGCGTATTTTCTATGGTGCGCATGCGCAGTGCGTACAAATCTGCAAATTTATGTCTCCGCCACGCGTAAAATCGCAAAACAACGTAGTTCTGGATCTGCCCCAATGTATTATGGGGTGTATTGTATGTAAGGGGTAGAGGAGGAAAGAATATATTATGGGGAGCAGTGTGTGTGTGTGTGGGTGTGTGTGTGTGTGTGTGTAAGGTAGAGAGTATGCAGGGTGTGGCTTAGCACTTTTTACATGCTAGGTAAGCCCCCGAGGCACAGCCATGGTTTGAAATCACCCCTATTGATGGGAAAATATTTCTAGCTTATGGTGCATTTCTTAAGAATATCGGCCTGGGGGTGTTTTGGGAGTGGAGGGTGTATCGGTGACTAGGCTCCAGTCTGTGTTGTATGGTTACATGAGATGGAAAGGTGAGAATTGTATATTGATAAGTAGGAGATTATCTGTATTGTATAGTACTTTGTATATGCTTTCTATTATTGTTTTAAAAGAATGCATTGTTTTTTTATTATGTTCTCATGGATGAATATATGATGGTCTTTGGTGTTTATTTATACTGCCGTAAACCAGTAACAAACTATACTGTTCTATCTGTAAAATAAAACACAGAAATGTTTGTTACACATATTTGTACAAATATGGGATAAGCCACCAGCCACCGTCAAGGCCTTTCTGTATATGGTGGTCCTAACTCTAAAATTGAGAGTCCCAATGTTGGGTCCCACATATATATGTTTAGTTTAAGAGCCAACTTACCTAGGAGACACCCCTTAAAGTCTCCAAAATGGCTGCTGTGAAACAGCTCTCCCTCTCAGCAACTGCTCCCAGACATGCCCACAAACAGAATAAAAACAGATGGTGGCTTATCCCATATTTGATCAAATATGTGTAACGAACATTTCTGTGTTTTATTTTACAGATAGAACAGTAGAGTTTGTTACTCGTTTATGGCAGTGTGCTGGGGCTTTTCTTTCCTTTTTTTTCTGTGACAAGCAGATTAACCCCCTGCCTTTCACACACCTGTTTAACATATACCTATAAACTGATTGAGCAACTTCCATTCTGTTTTTATTCTGTTTATTTATACAACAGCAGGGTGCAGATTTAAAGTTTGTAGAGGGCATTGAACACCTCAGCAGCGGCTCTAAGCTTTGCAACTTATTGTATGATCTGCATTGCTATCTTGTATGCATGCCCTGCATGTGGAGACTGAATATTACATGATCTGCATTGCTATCTTGTATGCATGCCCTGCATGTGTAGAGTGAATATTGCATGCCCTGCATGTGGAGACTGAATATTGCATGATCTGCATGTGGAGACTGAATATTGCATGATCAGCATTGCTATCTTGTATGCATGCCCTGCATGTGTAGAGTGAATATTGCATGATCTGCATTGCTATCCTGTATGCATGCCCTGCATGTGGAGACTGAATATTGCATGATCTGCATTGCTATCTTGTATGCATGCCCTGCATGTGGAGACTGAATCTTGCATGGAGAACAGCATTGGGTGGCTGCATTCTAATGCTAGATTCACTGTACTGTGCGTGCTCAAGCGAATTACATACATAGAGTCTGAAAGTCGCCTGTCCTTATTCATGCTAAGGGCCGGATCCAGACCTATGCTCATAAAAGGCTCTTGTGCGTAGCATATTAATGCAAGTGTACCTACGAAGCACTCCCCTTGATCGCACTATGTTTTGCCTAATTACGCCGGCAAATACGCTCAGTAGCGTAGCGTAATTGTGAATATAATTACGTATGATTACGTATGTGTCACGTAAATTCTTACGTGTGGGCGTGCCAATTTTACGTGAGTCCAAAATAGGTCTGAAATACGTTATGTAGGCGGGGGTTTGTATTTAAAGTGTACAGTATGGGCGTGCTTAGCTGCGTAAATACGTGTTGGCCATACGTACGTGAGCGGATCACTGCGGTTATGTTGGCAAAAGTTAAGGTAGGGTTTGGAAAGCGGATCTTGACAAAATACGTACATTCAAGGGGTGTGCCTAGGGGAGTGTATAGAAGGTACGCACACGAAAATACGCTACGCGAGTAAACGTACGGCAAACGTAGTTCTCTATCTACCCCAATGACTGTTTGGACAAGAGAACATATTTGACTTATCCAGTATATATTATGGAACTTCTCCAAACAGACGAAGAACCCTAATTGTTGTATTAAGAGGATGTGGTTTGCATATGATGGGATTTAATGCGTCAAGAGAAAAACAGATTGTTTTACTTATTCTATACTCTTGTATTCATTGACTGCTGGAGAATATGAGCTGTATGTTCCTTCTGTGTATCAGTTTTGATATCAGGAAATTCATTTTATAATAGGTCACAGCAATAGTGTGTAATGTAAAATGTATTATTCTGTATTTTGAATATCATCAGAATGTTGTATGCCTTATTACTTACAGTGCCTTATTGTCTATTACACCCGGATCCTGCCCTTTGTGTGTATACCGCACACCTGGCAGTCTGTATGGAATAAGGGGGTGAAATCTCGTGTGCAAATCAGTGGTCTGTACAAGCGATAATGTGAATGGAAAGCTGAAACCTTGCCAGAACTGTAAAATTTAAATGCTCCCCCCCCCCCTTTCCACCCACCTTATGGGTTACTTATTTCCGTATGTCCGCAGGAATCAGCTGAATATGGCAGAGAGCGCGCAGAATTCATCTGACAGACAGAGCGATGGATCCGGTCAATAGATATGAAATATATGATGCAAATGGTCCAAAAACATCAAGGTTACCGCTTGTAATGGGGGATCCAATTGTATCAATCATATAAAAGTCTGGAGAGACGACTAAGATATTCTGTATCTTGCAGAAGGTTTGGAAACACTAATATTTGGACATTTACACTGAGTATCAGTAAGTTTTATAGATAAGAAAGGACACAGAGCGTCTGTATTGTATCTATAGCTTTATTTATGTTTCATTGGCACCGCCTGCCTGGAGTTATACAATCTCAGTATTACATCTGCATGTTGCTTGACATCCATTAAATATTTTTGGATGGTAGCAGAATGGCTTCGAACCATTGCAAAGAAAAATATCCGTATGCGGACAAGGGTTTGCTGAAATGAGAAAAACAAATGTAGTGATGACCATGGAAGCACATTAATAGTGATTGCATTATAGCCCCTTAAACAATTAAAAATATTAATTAATTAAACCCAGTGATCAAGAAGAATCAACCCCAGAGAATCCCTTATAGCCGATTCACTATAATCAATATAATCGATTGCTTCTGCCTTGAAGATGAGCATGGTGCTCTGATTGGTAAGTATTTGAACTAACCCCAACCCTTTCCCTAATCCTCCCTTCCCCGCAGCCTGACCCTAACCCTCCCTTCCCCGCAGCCTGACCCTAACGCTTTCTTCCAAGCAGCCTGACTCTAACCCTCCCTTCCCCGCAGCCTGACTCTAAGACTTCCCTACCGACAGCCTAACCACAAGTGTTCCTTCCCCGCAGCATGACCCTAACCCTCCCTTCCCCACAGACTGACCATAACCCTTCCTTCCCCGCAGCCTGACTCTAAGACTTCCCTACCTACTGCCTAACCACAAGTGTTCCTTCCCCGCAGACTGACCCTAACCCTCCCACTCCATTACCCTAACCCTAACCCTTCCTTTCCTGCAGCCTGACCCTAAGACTTCCCTACCCACAGCCTAACCACAAGTGTTACATCCCCGCAGCATGACCCTAAACCTTCCTTTCCTGCAGCCTAACCCTAAGTCCTCCCTACCCGCAGCCTGATCCTAAGTGTCCCATCCCAGCAGCCTGACCTAATCTCCCACTTCACCGTAGCATGATCATAACCATAACCATCCCCTTCCATGGCCCTAACCCTAATTCTTCCTTCCCCAGAGTCCAACCCTAACCCTTCCCCTAACACAAAAAGTCCCCCAGTTGTCTCTGTTTCTAAAAGGCAACATTCTCGATAGACAGACAGACAGACAGAGTATAAATATAATATAAAGTACATACTGCATAAGCCATCGTCACAGTTGTTCTTACAGTCTCCGCATTTAGGTCCAGACGTGTATGGAACATATAAACGATCCCCTCTGTTTCCCCTGATAAAGTTGTAAAATAAAAGAGAGTAAATAAAGAGAACGGTTTACAATTGTACCATCTCCAGCTCCATTCCCTGACTGATTAATATGTGTTACATGGGGTAACAAAATTTAGACAAGAAGTGTGAATGCCAAAAGGAGGGATATACAAGGACATTTCTCTCACCTCCGAGTTTCAGTGGACTCCTCGGACAGGATTCACAGATGAGAATTTGCTACTTTTTCCGTGCGTATTTTTAGGATTGGATTAACTGCACATGCGAAGGCTGGCTGGCTCAGCGCGCTCTTATTATTGTCTGGCTGTTAATAATAGTCTCTGTGCAGTCCTCTGCCGACACCCCCCACACCTTTGCTGTGACAGCACTGGAGGGCTCCCCCTCACCCCATCCCCCATTCCAACATCTATGCCAGCTCGAGTGATGCGTTCTAACATGATATACAATTATTATTATTATTATTATTCGAAATACGTAAATGAAAAGTGTAAAAGGTATCTTAGTGATCAAATATAATTAAAAAAAAGTGGGTTCATATATATACAAACAAATGTTACTGATTAAAAGTAAGCTATTTTAAGTTATTTCGAATTGTCGGTGCCAGGTGGTGGTTGAAGCATTTTTCCGTCCTTTATTCTATAATTAACCTGCCGCAGGTCTAGGAAGGAATAGTAGTTGATATAAGGTAAACAAGTCTGTTTTTATTAGTCAGATGAATCAGGTCTTGTGAATTATTTTTCTGTAAACCAGCGAGCTCTAATTTTAGGTCTAGTCCATTGTGGATATATCAACCTTGCCTCCACTATGGCTGCATAATCATCTCCTTTGCAAGGATGGTCAGCATTTTTTAATGTCCGTGACATTTTGGGTCTTTCTTGTGGCCTTTTATAAAATGGTCAGTGATGATGGCGGCTTCTAGATATCTTGACATATTGTAAATGTGTTCTGTGGTTTTTGTTTTTAAACTCCTTTTTGTGTGGCCATGCGGGAATTTAAAGAGATATATTACTCCTTCTGTGTCGCAAGTGATTTTCTTTTTTATTTATTAATATTATTGGACCAGCTTCATAGTTCTGCATGGGTGTGGGTCTAAGCTGATAACGGCCTACTTAGAAAGGGTCGTTATAAACTGGCTGGAAAATCAATTGCTTTGCCTTTGAAGAGGAGAAGCAAGGTGTATGAATTTAACCCCAACCCTTCTCCCAATCCAAATCCTTAACCTAACCCTCTCCTTCCATGACCTGAACACTAACACTCCCTTCCCTGCAGCCTAACCCTAAGACTCCCCTCTCCACAGCCTGACCTTAAGTGTCCCATTTCCACAGGCTGATCCTTACCCTAAGGAACAAAAGAAAGGTCTGATGCTCCAAACACACATTATATAACACTATGTGTCAGCACATACATAGAAAGGAGGGTTAGGTCACAGTATAGCTTTATTGGGTTATTTCACCTACCCAGCGTCCAGGCACCTCCTGTAGGTGAGTCCCTATCCATTTGCTAGATGTGTACTCAGGAGGTCTGTAGTAAGACACTTGGCCATTTGAACAGTGTGCAGCGGCCATATTGGGGAGGGGTCAGACTGCAGTGGCCATATTGGGGAGGGGTCAGGCTCCCATAGTAAAACTAGTAACAGTAACAAGAAAACACAGGCTGCGCTTCTAATCACATATATGAAATGTGTGCAAGTGTATATATAAATGTGGGTAAGTGTATATATAAATGGAGAGGTGCAGCCAAGGACCAAAGTGACCACTGTGTAACTATAAGGAACAAAAGACAGGTCCGGCACTCCAAACACACATTATATAACACTACGTGTCAGAACATACATAAACCTCCTTTTTATGTATGTGCTGACACATAGTGTTATATAATGCGTGTTTGGAGTGCCGGACCTGTCTTTTGTTCCTTGTAGTTACAAAGTGGTTACTTTGGTCCTTGGCTGCACCTCTCCATTTATATATACACTTAGACACATTTATATATACACTGCACACATTTATATATACACTTTAACACATTTATAAATGCACTTTAACACATTTATAAATGCACTTGAACACATTTCATTTATTGAAATAAAAGTGCAGCCTGTGTTTTCTAGTTACTGATCCTCACCCTAACCCAACCCTTCCGTGACTCTGCACCTTCCCCAAAGCCTAACCCTAAACCTAAAAGTCCCCAGAGAGGCTACTCACCTCTCCGGTGAGGTCTGTGGTGGGTGGGCAGTTGGTGCAACGGATCTGACAGGTGGTTCCAAAAATGAAGGGGTAAGTAAGCTAATCGGCATACTTACCAAATAAAAAAACAATTAAATGACTACCAGATCAGAGGCTGCTGGTTGGTTAAAATCACTTTTTCTAAAGAGAAAACTATTTTGTGACCAAATGAGCTTGTTTATTAGCTATCACATTCAAATTGGAATATAACCCTTACCACTACAGACAGTTTTGTGGGGACAGCTATGGGTACGAGATTTGCACCCAGTTATGCAAATCTGTGTGTAGCAGAGTGTGAAAATAACAACATCTGAAGTATAAATCCATAACAAGAAAATACATGCATCCAAACTCAGAGCAACATTCCTAAACATTCAGAAACTTGACTTAAATAAAATAGAGTAACATTTTACCACTGCACTAAATGTAGAACTGGAGGGAAACTGGAATTTTTAATTTCTGTTTTCATTGCCCACTAAATAACTCCTGGAACTGCAGCAGGTTTTACATACTATAGAACATAGGTTCTCAGCCAGTGGTGCTAGTACCATTGGTGGTACTTGGATCACTGTCAGGTGGTACTCAAAGCAACTGGGCAAGATTGTAAGGAGATACAATACAAAATGGCCGAGGACATAGGACCAGATTCAGAGACTGAAAATAAGAGAGAAAATTTACTCCTGGGCAAAACCATACTGATTTCAGGGGGAGTCAAGTTAATTGTGTTCTTTGATTGCAAAGATATATCTTAGCTTTTGCTTACTGCACACAGATACTGACTTTTACAC
Source organism: Limnodynastes dumerilii (assembly GCA_011038615.1). NCBI lineage: Eukaryota > Metazoa > Chordata > Amphibia > Anura > Limnodynastidae > Limnodynastes > Limnodynastes dumerilii. The sequence continues at coordinate 12,164 of WWET01006254.1, forward strand.
TGTTATTTAAACTTGAGATATTAAACACCATCTCTCAACTCTAACAGATGAAATATAACTCCCCTGCAATCAACATAGTTTTACCCAGGTGTAACTTTCCTCTCTTATGTTCAATTTCTGAATCAGGTTCATAATTATTAAAATATAAATGACAGTGTATAAAATGCACCATAAAACCTCTTAAAAATATGTAAACAACAACAACAATAAAAAGCATGAATATATTCTATAGTGGGTAACTAAAACTCCCCCCAAAAAAGGCTGAAAAGAGGTGCTTTAGAGCAACGTATAACAAGCCTTATAAGTGAATAAAATATGCTACAGTTGCCACCTGCCGCCGACTAATTGGAATCATTTTACACTGATCACTCTGAATCGCTAGCACTTAGTTTTTACCCACGTCTTTATTTAATTTCATCACTAGATTGTCTAATGCACGTTTTATTTTGTGTTATGAATCAATTTTGCATCTCTATTAATTGCTATAAAGGTGTCTATAAGCTTTAAATCTCCTTTGTTTGAAACGTTAGAAGTCATTTATAAGCCATATACATCAATACGTTTGATGAGTGTGAGGAATAGTTCATTTACTCCCATCAAACAATGTTGGCGACAGAGGATGCCATTCTAAGAACTCATAAACTAATATAAATTATTAATGAAAAAGGATAAGTATAAGCAAAAAGGCCACAAAGTCGCCTTAGGCCAGCAATAATACACAGTCAAATGAGAGAGAAAATAGCAGTTTAATTGAAAAAATGAACTAGAATACCAATGTGTTCAGAAGACACCCATAAATGAAATGGTGAAAAAAACTGACAAAAATCATAGCCCATCAACAATGAATCAAAGTTCAAGTTCACAAAAGAATGAAAATATGCCAAAGTTCAAATAGAAACAGGCCAAAGTTCAAAATAAATGCAGCTACAGGACATGGTCAGGAACTGCCGTGGCAGAGCACAATGGGACAACATAGCAATGAAAGTGACCAGGATAATGGCGATGCGGAGCCAAACTAAGTATTCAAGATCCTGTGAATCACATAAGTGGGTAAAGAAAGTCTCACATGTCCTGTAGTATAAGTCCCGACAGCTGTTTCGGTGTATTCCACTACACCTTCGTCAGGGGAGTCCAGTACATCAGTACTGCAGCCGATTCAACTGGCTACGCATCGCCATTATCCTGCTCACTTTGATTTCTATGTTGTCCCATCGTGCTCTGCCACGGCAGTTCCTGACCATGGGCCTGATCCAGAGGTACGATGTAGCGCTGAGCGTACTAACGCTCAGCGTTACATCGCTTACTCCCCCTGGCACTCCCCCTGTGTGGGCGTATGGCCCCCTCCTTACACCCATATAATAATAGTAATAATAGTAATAATATAATAATAGTAATAATAGTAATAATATAATAATAGTAATAATAGTAATAATATAATAATAGTAATAATAGTAATAATATAATAATAGTAATAATAGTAATAATATAATAATAGTAATAATAGTAATAATATAATAATAGTAATAATAGTAATAATATAATAATAGTAATAATAGTAATAATATAATAATAGTAATAATAGTAATAATATAATAATAGTAATAATAGTAATAATATAATAATAGTAATAATAGTAATAATATAATAATAGTAATAATAGTAATAATATAATAATAGTAATAATAGTAATAATATAATAATAGTAATAATAGTAATAATATAATAATAGTAATAATAGTAATAATATAATAATAGTAATAATAGTAATAATATAATAATAGTAATAATAGTAATAATATAATAATAGTAATAATAGTAATAATATAATAATAGTAATAATAGTAATAATATAATAATAGTAATAATAGTAATAATATAATAATAGTAATAATAGTAATAATATAATAATAGTAATAATAGTAATAATATAATAATAGTAATAATAGTAATAATATAATAATAGTAATAATAGTAATAATATAATAATAGTAATAATAGTAATAATATAATAATAGTAATAATAGTAATAATATAATAATAGTAATAATAGTAATAATATAATAATAGTAATAATAGTAATAATATAATAATAGTAATAATAGTAATAATATAATAATAGTAATAATAGTAATAATATAATAATAGTAATAATAGTAATAATATAATAATAGTAATAATAGTAATAATATAATAATAGTAATAATAGTAATAATATAATAATAGTAATAATAGTAATAATATAATAATAGTAATAATAGTAATAATATAATAATAGTAATAATAGTAATAATATAATAATAGTAATAATAGTAATAATATAATAATAGTAATAATAGTAATAATATAATAATAGTAATAATAGTAATAATATAATAATAGTAATAATAGTAATAATATAATAATAGTAATAATAGTAATAATATAATAATAGTAATAATAGTAATAATATAATAATAGTAATAATAGTAATAATATAATAATAGTAATAATAGTAATAATATAATAATAGTAATAATAGTAATAATATAATAATAGTAATAATAGTAATAATATAATAATAGTAATAATAGTAATAATATAATAATAGTAATAATAGTAATAATATAATAATAGTAATAATAGTAATAATATAATAATAGTAATAATAGTAATAATATAATAATAGTAATAATAGTAATAATATAATAATAGTAATAATAGTAATAATATAATAATAGTAATAATAGTAATAATATAATAATAGTAATAATAGTAATAATATAATAATAGTAATAATAGTAATAATATAATAATAGTAATAATAGTAATAATATAATAATAGTAATAATAGTAATAATATAATAATAGTAATAATAGTAATAATATAATAATAGTAATAATAGTAATAATATAATAATAGTAATAATAGTAATAATATAATAATAGTAATAATAGTAATAATATAATAATAGTAATAATAGTAATAATATAATAATAGTAATAATAGTAATAATATAATAATAGTAATAATAGTAATAATATAATAATAGTAATAATAGTAATAATATAATAATAGTAATAATAGTAATAATATAATAATAGTAATAATAGTAATAATATAATAATAGTAATAATAGTAATAATATAATAATAGTAATAATAGTAATAATATAATAATAGTAATAATAGTAATAATATAATAATAGTAATAATAGTAATAATATAATAATAGTAATAATAGTAATAATATAATAATAGTAATAATAGTAATAATATAATAATAGTAATAATAGTAATAATATAATAATAGTAATAATAGTAATAATATAATAATAGTAATAATAGTAATAATATAATAATAGTAATAATAGTAATAATATAATAATAGTAATAATAGTAATAATATAATAATAGTAATAATAGTAATAATATAATAATAGTAATAATAGTAATAATATAATAATAGTAATAATAGTAATAATATAATAATAGTAATAATAGTAATAATATAATAATAGTAATAATAGTAATAATATAATAATAGTAATAATAGTAATAATATAATAATAGTAATAATAGTAATAATATAATAATAGTAATAATAGTAATAATATAATAATAGTAATAATAGTAATAATATAATAATAGTAATAATAGTAATAATATAATAATAGTAATAATAGTAATAATATAATAATAGTAATAATAGTAATAATATAATAATAGTAATAATAGTAATAATATAATAATAGTAATAATAGTAATAATATAATAATAGTAATAATAGTAATAATATAATAATAGTAATAATAGTAATAATATAATAATAGTAATAATAGTAATAATATAATAATAGTAATAATAGTAATAATATAATAATAGTAATAATAGTAATAATATAATAATAGTAATAATAGTAATAATATAATAATAGTAATAATAGTAATAATATAATAATAGTAATAATAGTAATAATATAATAATAGTAATAATAGTAATAATATAATAATAGTAATAATAGTAATAATATAATAATAGTAATAATAGTAATAATATAATAATAGTAATAATAGTAATAATATAATAATAGTAATAATAGTAATAATATAATAATAGTAATAATAGTAATAATATAATAATAGTAATAATAGTAATAATATAATAATAGTAATAATAGTAATAATATAATAATAGTAATAATAGTAATAATATAATAATAGTAATAATAGTAATAATATAATAATAGTAATAATAGTAATAATATAATAATAGTAATAATAGTAATAATATAATAATAGTAATAATAGTAATAATATAATAATAGTAATAATAGTAATAATATAATAATAGTAATAATAGTAATAATATAATAATAGTAATAATAGTAATAATATAATAATAGTAATAATAGTAGTAATAATAATAATAATAATAATAATACTCCAAAAGCATATCTGATACCTTGTGTGAAATAGAAGTGTAAGTAATGGCGCTGGTATCTAAAAGGATGGGATACTTAAAACAAATAACGGAGGATAATCCTAACCTACAACACCAATACCTTGATTAATGGGGCATCCAATAGGATGCATCTGCACATGGCGAACGCATTTCCCCTTTGCACGGCTCATATCACATGATATGTCCTCTCTCCATTATTGCCACACATTGCAGGGACTGGGAATCAGTGCAGGGACTGGGAATCAGTACAGGCTGCAGCTGCCACAGGATTTCTGAGGGTGGATATTCACCTCTAATCCCCCCTCCCCCCATAGATGGCGCTAGAGCAGTGTTGGCTAACCTGTGACACTCCAGGTGTTGTGAAACTACAGATCCCAGCTTGGTTTGTCAGGTATCCACTATGCTTTTGCAGTTAAGGCATGCTGGGACTTGTAGTTTCACAACACCTGGATTGCCACAGGTTAGTCAACACTGCATTAAAGTGTTACTTAAGACCCGGAAAGACTTTTGCATTAAGAATTGTTAATCCCAGCATGAAAACACAAAGACAAATGTAAATGTTGGAAACAAAAGAAAATCGTCTCCATTACCGCTGTCTGTAAATACTGTAGGAGATTACCTTAAAACTTCTCTTTTCCTACTTTTAAGTAAGAACTCAGCGGAATGAAAGAGTTCTTACTAGTAACATAGCCTAGTGTGTGACTGTGGCCCGGATCCAGAACTACGGCCGTTTTCTGAAAGATAGCTACTGCGCATGCGTAGTAGCTATTGTACGTAATCTACGTATCGTTTCGATACGTAGATTGCGTATATGCGGTCTTTAAGACAGCCGTAGTTCTGGATCCGGACCCGAGTCACTAGATGTATGTTTTTCTAATGCTTCACTGTTTTATTTTATATTTCAATGAAATGAATTCACTTACTTGATATTTTCCTTTGATCGGCCTGACTGTGTTCCAATTTGCATTGATTAGCCCATTTCTGTGCATTCATTTGCGCTTCTTTGTTCCATGACTGGAAAGTAAAAATAAATGCTGTCATCTGCACACTGCAGCCATTGTCGGTGCCTTACTCTCAAATAACATGTAAAAGTCATTGGGTCCCATCCAGATCTGAGCACCAATCAGCATGCATTGTAAAAGTGGGAGGGTCTTTCAATTAAAAGCAATGACAGCACATAGGGCACACAGCAACTAAGATCAATGCAGTGCAGGGTAATGGTGACTGTAAATAGAGGTCCTGATTAATGTGACGCCTCTGCCAGAAAGATCATGAAACACAATCTATATTAAATTAATAAAAAATGAAAAAAATGTAATTACTGTATGAAGAAGGTAAACGAAGGGTTAATTAACCCCAGAGGGCTGTTAAACCCACTGAGTGGGACGTGACTAAGTGGTGCCACTTTCTAGGTTGGATTGGATAGGGCGATTCAAAGAAGGGGGCGGGGCTTAAGAAGGTGGAGTGTTATATATTGTTTTGGCGGAAGGAAGTCAGATACCTTCCTGAAGAATTTTTCCCCTTCCTTTCGCCCTTGGTAGTGGTTGATTGTTCCATTATATTCATATTTGTTTTCTTAGCAGGGGGTGGGCGAGGCGAGGCAAGTTTTATGGAAGTTTTAGTTTATTGCTCGGTCGTATATAAGGATCGGCCTGAGCGAAGATTCGTCCTAGTCGGGCGATCTTAGTCCCATGGATATGGGTTATGCCGAGGCGGAAGGAGAGAATGCCAAGATGCTATGCTTAAAGTTTGCATATTTTTACGGTTACCATTTATACTGCTTATTTGGCCCCATCAACGGGCGACCGGAAGCTGTCATACTGGGCATGCGCGTTGCGAATTTTTTGCCGAATTTTTGCATACGCTCGTCGTACGCTCGCTTGCGATCGTTGCTCTGGATCAGGCCCATTGTCTTTACTCAAGTTATGGGGGTGTTTTGGGGAGGGAAGTGTCACCAAATAGTCACGGATCCACACATGTGGAGTTTAACAAGCAACACATGCACAAGTGTCACATCCTAACGCAAAGGTCAGAAATAGGGGGTGGAAGGTCACCCCCTGGACTTAGACAGGACCTGGGGCTGGTGACAATGGGCCTGATCCAGAGCTACGATGTTACACTGAGCGCTGTAGCGCTCAGCGTAACATCGGTGCTCTGGCCCGACACTCC
>WWET01006254.1:37693-48951 GCA_011038615.1 Limnodynastes dumerilii
GGGGCTGGAGGCATATGATGGGGAATAATGGAGGGATCTGGAGGCACGTTATGGGGAATACTGAGTGGGGCTGGAGGCATATGATGGGGAATGCTGAGGTGGGCTGGAGGCACATAATGGGGAATATTGAGGGGGGCTGGAGGCAAATGATGGGGAATACTGGGGGGCCTCAGAGACATGATGGGGATACTGGGGGGGCTTCAGAGACATGATGGGGATATTGGGAGGCTGCAGATCCATGATGGGGAAATTGTAGGGCTGCAGAGACATGATGGGGATACTGAGGGCTGCAGAGACATGATGGGGAAATTGGGGGGCTGGAGACACATAAGGGGAAGTACACGCAAGGGGGAGAGATTGGATGAATATATACACTACACACACAAACTGGATAACTTAGTGCTTAAAAGGTTGTGCTTCTATTGTATTATTGTCACAAATGTTTTCTGTTTTTTTTTTTTTTTAACTGCATTCAGGTTACAAGGATGTTGAATTTATTGTACAGTGGTCGGAAAGGATGCAGTCTGTATTGTATGGTGGCCTGTATGGTATAGCGGTCACTGGGATAATGTCGGTAAGGTATGTGTCCCTAAGATATATGGTCTGTATTGTGTTGCAGTGTTTAGGATGAAATGGGAATTGTATAGTGGAGACTAGAATGCTGCCTGTATTGTATAGTAGCGGCTATGATTTACTTACTTTTATTGTGTTTACAAGATTGTGTTTTATGATGCTTACATGGATACTATACTATAGAAACTCTGATGACAAATTGTTAAACAGGTAGGCGCAAATTTAAAGTTTGCAGGGAGGCGCCGAACACCCTAGCACCGGCCCTGGTACTAGGAGACATCATCTCTCAACTATAACACGGTTTTCAGAATTGAAAGTTTCCACCTGGTTTCTTTTTTTTTTTTCAACCCTAGATCCAGTCCAACGCTTTATTCTGACAGGGGGCGGTGCTGGGTTTGCAAGGGGTGTGAGATGCCGCTGAGAGCAGCCCTTTTTCGAAAGGGCCATTTTTGAGACCACATTTCCGAAGCTGGATCTACTAAGAAACTTCTTGCTCCGCCGCACACAGGTAAGTGACACTCTCTATTTCCCCAACTCTTATGCAAGTTTTTACCCTAACCCTCCCCTCCCTTTACCCTAACCCTAACCCCATAGCCTAGCCCTAAGTCTTCCCTTTTCCCTTCCATCCCTCCCCACAGCCTAACCCTAATACTACCCTCCTACACTACAAACCCTCCCCTGCACTAACCTGTAGCTTCAGTAGCTTCGGAAGCCTTTGGGTCCATCGTCAGCTCGCAGCGCAAATTTCCCAATGCAGCTTTATTCTAAAATACACACAGCAGACAATTAGCTTTCGGCTGTGTGGAAATCAAATTTGGCTGTTTACAGCAGCGAATGGAATTGGTGTTCCCTGTCAGTGTACAGTGTCGGCATTTCCTCTATTTGCATATCCAGCCAGATCACAACATTTTCAGAATAATGTCCTCCATGCAAGTAAGGAGGAGTTATAACTAGAATTAGAGATGTTTGGAAAGTGTGATCCAGTAATTGCAGGTGTCTTGGAATCTTGGACCGGATTCAGTGGCAATGGCATTTGATTAGTGGAACGCCATGCTTTTTTAGTATGGCGGGTGTGTAACATTTAAGGTAGAGTCCTCGGTATGTACGTTCATAAATGATAAGGGAGTGATATCTCCTCACACATCCAGACATTGGGATCACATGGAGAGAGTCTTCACCAAGCCCTTATAGTATAACTTGCATACAGCCCCCCTCACACCATGCGTAAACTCTGTACACATGGCGTGTCGTCGGGGACGGTTTGGGGGCTATTTGGGCCTGGGTCTGAAAATGGCCCACACTATGCTTTGGAGGAGGATGTCATTCTTATGCAGTGCAGTGGGAGGCTTGGAGATCTACAGTATGTGGGGGCCTGTTTTCAGATGGAGGCCTGGGACTGTGGTCCCATTACTATTGTATGTCTGGCCATGTGCGTCGTCCTGCCAAAGGTTTCTAGCACAGAAGCCTGGATCATGAGGCCCCAAAGCATGCGAGTTGTAAAATGCAGACATTTTGTGCACGCAGAGGACCGTGTGAGATAAGTAGGTTGGATACCATGTATCCGCACCTAAGTTTTGGGTCCCTCTTCCGTTCTCCCTGTTCTTAAAGACACTTAAGTGTGCCAAAGGGCTACCTTAAGTGCCCGTGCTTTTTTTTCTTTTTTAAGAAGGAAAATAAGCACTTTCCCTTGATCTCCCCGGCTCATTTAAATCCCCCCACTCACTCTTCTTAAAAATGTCTTCTTACTGCAATAACAACGTGTGGTCCTTAAAGACTGTTGGACCGACCCCCCGCAAGCTTTCTGTATGTGCGGGGGTCTTTCCGGGTGACTGAGAAAGGGGGGTGCACCCCCCCCTTTCACTCCCCCTCCCCTCCCCTGCCAATCTGAACCAGTTTGGGAGCCCCCTCCCACCCTGTACAATTACCATGCTTCCTCCCGCCCCCTTTAATGAGTGGAAGGCCCCACTCACTCTTCTTAAAAATGTCTTCTTACTGCAATAACAACGTGTGGTCCTTAAAGACCGTTGGACCGACCCCAGCAAGCTTTCCGTATGTGCGGGGGTCTTTCCGGCTGACTGAGAAAAGGGGGGTGCACTCCCCCCTGTCACTCCCCCTCCCCTCCCCTGCCAATCTGAACCAGTGTGGGAGCCCCCTCCCACACTGTACAATTACCATGCTTCCGCCCGCCCACTTTAGCGGGCAGAGGGGAAGCACAGCCCATTTCCTAGGAAACGGGCTCATATGGAACAATGTTCCGTACAATACTTGCTATGCTAGCGTAACATCTGGAGGGCACATATGCTCTCCAGTCAAATCATGCCACTTACACACCTTGAGCCAGATCCAGAACAACGCTTGTGAGCGAATTTACGCGTGGCGGAGACGTAAAACCGCCTTTTGGTAAGTACTGCACATGCGCACCAAATAAATTACGCTCAGTAACATAGCGTAATTGTGAACGTATGGGCCATTCACGTATGTGTCATGTAAATACTTACGTGTGGGCGTGCCAATTTTACGTGAGTCCAAAATACGTCTGAAATACGCTATGTAGGCGGGGGTTGTATTTAAAGTGTACAGTATGGGCGTGCTTAGCTGCGTAAACACGTGTTGCCCGTACGTACATGTGCGGATCACTGCGGTTACGTTGGCAAAAGTTAAGGTAGGGTTTGACAAAAGTTAAGGTAGGGTTTGACAAAATACGTACGTTCAAGGGGTGTGCCTAGGGGAGTGTATAGAATATACGCACACAAAAATACGCTACGCGAATAAAGATACGGCAAACGTAGTTCTGGATCTACCCCCTTGTGGCTTGGCGTTCTCAGGTCTGGATCCGGCCCTGTATGTAGCTAAACTATGGTATTAATTGCTACGTAGTTTGTGTAATCAGTATGTGTACGCAGTAAAATTCTTAAATATACGCACCTGTGTTGTATATGTAACTATTGCCTTTGTACAGCGCTGCAGATATAATGTGGCGCCTTGTAAATGAACGTTAACAATAATAATAATAATAATAATAATAATAATAATAATAATAATAATGGGGCTGATTCAGAGATGCGATTGCGAAAAGATCGCAAATATACGCACCTTAGGTAAGATCTTACCATGTTCCAGCCCACTGCATAAACAGTCACTCCCCTTGCAAACAGCGGTGGATCTTAAAGTTAGACCACCATTGACTAGCCCTAACTCTGCGCTGTCATTTGAGATCTTAAGGGAAGTAGTTGCGGTTATCTGAGACCTAAGTGTCAGCCCCCCGCCCACTTTCCCTCTCTCCCTGCCTCCCCCCCGCCCATTTCCATGCAAATCCTTAAGATCTTAAAGATTCGCTGCACTTAAGATCTTAAGTTCCTGCGTGCGATTCAAACTTACGCTCTTAGCGAATTTACGCTCCTAACCGCTACGATAACGGCGTTGCACTATTACTATGCATGCGCAGTTTTGCGAATTTTCTAGGATCTTAAATATACGCTCCTAAGTGCCGTGGAAATCGTATCTCTGAATCAGGCCCAATAATAATAATAATAAGAAGAAGAAGCAGCTTTTTAGGTGTGAATCAGGTCCATTGACAACAGGATAAAGATCTGCTGTATTTCTTCTCTGGACAGGTCTACAAAGTTGCAATGCTGCTCAAAGACACTTTCCAAAAACAACACATAATTCAAAGAACTGTTAATGCATTGTACTGTGAAATGAACGGGGAGATCGCCGTCACGTTGTGTTTAATCTCTGATAAATATAGTAGGATGTGCCAGGTCTTTAACAGGAAGTGTTTATTTTGTGGGGGTTTTTTGGGTTTGTTTTATTTTTTTTTATTACACAGTTTCCTAGAAAAGCTTAGCCTCAATTCTAATAATTAATATTAATAACAAATAATATTTCTTTTTGCCTTTGACCCTTCTCAGAGTTTTGTCACAGTGATATTTTTACATAAGCACTTTTCAGTACACGGTTAGGGGATGATATGGAGAATATTGCAGTATTCTTAATTAATATCTTACCATACACTGCTATCAATGTAATATACAAAATCATTCTTGGTGTGGGAACTCTGGACCGTGTTCACACTTAAGTAAGTGCATCTTTTTCTGTGCGTATTTTTAGGATCGGTTAAACTGTACCTGCTTAGTAACTTTTTTATGCAAGCTACGTAGGATTTCGGCAAGGAAACCCATTAGGCACGGATTTAAAATTCGTGCTTAGTGAGATACGTACAAATAGGTGTACCTGTCCCCCGTAAGTAGGAAGTTACATGAAAGTGGGTGGGGGGAGGCATTTAAATGGCCTATTAAGGGTGTGGTTGAGAATGTACGCAAGTACCTAAGCAACTTAAGCACAAATATATATTCGGAGCGTTAAGGTTGCCCAGTGGTGGCGAAAGTCTGCAAACATCCATAGGTTCGAGGGGAGTGTTATGAAAGTTGCTTTGTCTGTACTTATTTCACACTTAAGTGTGTGAATGTCCCCAGGTTTTACTTCATAAATAGAGTACTAAAACTTGTATTGGACCAATAGCTATATCCCATTAAAAATATCCTTAAAAAAAAGGAAGGAAGGCCCTATCTATAAGTGAATTTAAGCTGGATAATCACTACATTAAATTTCCCACAATGGAATATATTATATGTATATAATACAGGACACAGGATTTGTCAGATCCAGCTTTGTAATAGAAATACTTAGCGTGATCACACACTATCAAAAAACAGATGTTTCCCACTTTTGGCAAAAGGAAAACGTTCCTATTGTTAGAAACTGGTTTCGGTCCAGTATGAGTTAGGTTAATTTAGGCTCAGTGAATGATGTAGGTAAGAAAGTTTTACAAAGGTTACAAAGCCAAGTCACCGTGCGATATAACACATTACCGAAAAGCAAGAAATATTGCATCAAAATCAACTTCATCTCATGAAAATGGTACCAGGGGCCAGATTTACTAAGCTGCGGGGTTTGGAAAAGTGGAGATGTGGCCCACACCAACCAATCAGATTTTAGCTTCACTTTCCTATTACATACTAGAGCATGTAAGCTGGCATTTGATTGGTTGCTATGGGCAACATCTCCACTTTTCCATAACCCGCAGTTTAGTAATTCTGGCCCCAGGTGGTTCACTCACAACTCCATGTGCAATATAAAGAGCGTCCATCCAAACCACAGCCTCTCCTACTTAGTTCCGTGAAAATTTAGCAACTATAAAAGCAGAAGCTATAACGCCAATATAACGCCAATATAACGCCTTTTGCCAGCAAACACTCATTCATCTAGAAAATGTTGGCATTTTGGATGGCAAGTGACATTACGCACATAATTGCCTCTTATTAGTTGAACCAACATAAAACACATGCAGCAAAACACTTTTACCAAAGCACCTTTATTAATAGAGTTATTAACTGAATCATATTTTGGTTGATACCAATCACTAAAACTTTTTAATTACAATGTTTTAATTAGTTGCAGAGTCCTGGTCACAATTAGTTACAGGAGTGTCTAATGACCCGGTGAACAATCATCCTCTGTTATAACTTTATGCTGACTGTTGTCCTTAGACAATTATCTAAAGAATAAAAACAGATTAACATCGATAAAGTTACGGTAACTAGGATTTGTGGCTTTAAGAACTAGCATTATTATCAAGAAATATTTTAGATAAACATGGTCACCGTTGCAAAATCTAAAATATTTCATTAATGACATTGGGCAATGCGCATGCGTAGTAGCTATTGTACGTAATCTGCGTATCGTTTCGATACGTAGATTGCGTATATGCGGTCTGAAAGACTACTGTTTATTGAACTACGTCCGTCTATGGAAGATGGACGTAGTTCTGGATCCGCCCCATTGGGGTAGATCCTGAGCTACGTACGCTAGTGCATATATGCTAGCCGGTGACATATTGTATTTACTGCGCACGGCAGATGTTATACCATATAACTCTCAACATACATACCAGCATCATATCAACAGTGTAACTAGGTACGAAGGGGCATGCCATTCATACGACACCTGTAATTATGCTTCGGAGGCGGGGTGAGGCATTTAAAGCGTACAGTATGTGTGTCCTTAGGCAGTTACGTACGTGAAGTCTTTACGTACATCAGTAGTTATGCTTTCAAAAGTTAAGGTAGGGTTTGGCAAGCGTAGAACGGCCAAAGTACGTATGAGCGAGGGGAGTGGCTAGAGGAGTGCATAGAAAATACGCTACGCCTTGAAACATAATGGAAACGTGGCTCTGGATCCGACCCATTAATAATAATATAAATGTATTTCCTTATTAAGTAAACTCTTATTTATTTTAGCATAAACTTTTACCATAAGCATTTACTAAAATCTCCAACACCAGCATTGGAAAATGGACACATAAATGTCATTCAATAACAAATTACCAAAAAATGAACCCTATTTTCTAGTAAATATACACTTAGAAATAAAGTGGTTCCCAAAGCGGGAGTCACGGCACCCTGGGGGGTCTGATTAAGCTTTAGGCTCACTAGGCTGCAGTCTAGGGTCACATGACTTAAGCTGTCAGCCGTTAGAAAGAAGAACAATTAAACAGCAAACAGTACGTGCAACAACTGGGATCAACTGGGGATGGATGGAGGAATGGGTCTGTAGAATCGGAAGAAGGCATGAGGAAAGAAGGAGAAAGAAGCCTGGAAAGATTGAGGAGGGAGTGAAGTAATAGGAGGAGGGGTCAGATATGTCTTATATTTAGTAACATGTAATTAAGCTTTGAAAGCTGTATAGAAGTCCAGTTGTAGAAGTATTTTATGTTAGTTGGTTGACAACTAAGGGCTTAATTTATTAGAGGCAAACCATAACACTCTCTCTCCTCCCTCTCTCTCTCTATTCCCCCCTTTTCTCTTTCTTTCCTCTCTATCCCCCTTCTATTCCTATGTCTCTCTCTCTCTCTCTCTCTCTCTTTCCCCACTCTCCCTCTCTCTCCCTCCATCTCTCTCAGGATTGGTAATTGGGGAGGGACCCAAGAACCAATCCCAGACATAGACCCATTCATTTCTTAGAACATCCTTAATCCAGATAGATGATATTACCAATATAACTAATCAATAGAGAGGATTAACTGGGTGTAGATGGCATGTTGCAGGGTGATTGATATTCTTCTTAAGTATACTGTAGTTTGGAGAGGTGGGAAGAGGTTACACCATGGGTGTGTGGCCTCGGTGACAAGTTCAATGTGTAAATTAATGTAAATGTGTTTTTGGCTGTTGTGCCAGTATCAACCCATGGAGAGAGAGACAGAAAATGCCACAGAAGAGAGAGGAGATGGATCTAAGTCTTCAATGTATACAGTATCCTTTTATAATCTCAAATAATTCATGATTGCTGCCTTTACTTGAATACCTTTAGGGGATCCCCTGGCGTTGATCTGTCCAAAAAGATATTGTGCTATTTGCTCGTAAAGAGTTAAGGATTGTCAGTGTCTACAATATGTATTTATATATAAAGGGAGCACTAGTTAAAGCAATGGCTGACAAGGACAACATAGGATCACAGAGCCGGATTAAGGTCTGTGGGGGCCCCTGGGCAACTAAATCGTGAGAGGCCCCTGCTTCACATGAACATACAGCAAAATGGCCCCCTATTTATTTCCATCTAGTCAGCCTTATTACCCCTCCTTCTGTGTCCAACCAGTCTTATTACCCCATCTTTATTACTGCCCAGTCAGCCTTATTGCCCCTCCTCCTGTGTGCAACCAGTCTTATTGCCCCTCCTTCTGTGTCCAGTCAGCTTTATACCCCCTCCTTCTCTGTATTCAACCAGCCTTCTGCCCCTTCCTTCTCTGTCCAACTAGTATTATTGCCCCTTATTTGTATCCAGCCAATCTGATTGTCACCTTTATGTGTTTTCAGCAAACCTTATTGCCCCCTTTTTATTTGTGTCCACCCAGCCTTTGTGCCCCCTCTATGTTGAAATACCAATTCCTCAACCACATTGTTTAAAAACTGTATAGTAAACTTACCTTTGCTGCCTCTCCTCCGGCTCTGTCCTCCACGGCGCGCGCTCTGAAGAATTCTGACACTCACGTGACCTTGGGTCACGTGGCGTCTTGTAAACAGAGCAGGGGCTGTGCATAGCACAGCCAGCTCTGCACAGGCAGGGGGCAGGAGCACTATGTGAAGGCTCCGCCTCCTTGCTCTCCCCATGCGCCCCGGGCTGTCAGTGATTGACATCCTCCTCTTAAGCACACTATCGCTGCTGCCGAAATATGACGGCGGCTGCGATACACTGTGCTTAAGAAGAGGATGTCAATCACTGACATCCATCCTCTGTAACTGCAGTTTGTGGGGACCCTTTGTGTGTGGGGGCCCAGGGACGACCACCCCAATCGCCCCATGGATAATCCGGCCCTGTAGGATCAACTGTTTCATTGTTGACCATTGAGATAAATAGAATCATATTATTTCAACAAAGGTGTCAGGTATATGGTCGACGTGGTACCACATAAAGTCAACATACTTTCAGTTGACACCTAAAAAGTACTTCCCACCTCACTTCAGATTCTTCCTGCTCAGTGATCACCTCCCTTTCACTCCTTCTTGCTCAAGTTTACCTCACTGTTCTTCTCAATTCCACTCCTTACTCAACACTCACATCGTTTCAGCTCCTTCATGCTCAATGTTCACCTCACTCCTGATTCTCTCAATGGGCTGGATCCAGACTTAATTAAGTGCTTGAAATGAGTTACTTCTGGGCTAAACCATGTTGCATGCAGGGGAGTCATATTTCATCTGTTGGAAACAGTATTAGATTTGAGAGGTGATGTTTCCTATCACAAGTCTAAATAACAGTATGATAGTTTTGATGGTCAGTATCTGTGTGCAGTAAGCAATTCAAAGATATATCCCTGCATACAAAAAATACAATTAACTTTACTCACCCTGCAATCACCATGGTTTAGCCAAGAAGTAACTAATTTCAAGCACTTACTTAAGTCTGGATCCAGCCCAATGTTTATTTTATTCCAATCTTTCTTACTCAACACTCACCTTGTTCCAGCTCTCTCATGCTCAATGCTTACCTCACTTCCACTCTTTCCTGCTCAACACTTCCCTAGCTCCTTATCTTCTCTGCTCAATGCTTATCTCGTTCCTGCTCCTATCTCATTCCTGTCCCTTTCTGCTCAATGCTCACCTCACTCCTTATTTTTCCTGCTTGAAGCTCACATTGCTCCTTCCTGCTCAACATTCACGCTCCCTTCACTATCCTTGCGGCTCTTCCTGCTCCACTGACATCTGCTTCAATGACAAGTCCATCTGTCCTCTGCTCAGATGCTCCAATGTCCATCATCAAGGTTAGGGTTATGGTTTTACGGTTAAGTTTGAGATTGCGATTAGGATTGTGGTAAGGGTTAGGGTTGGAAGTAAAGATATTGTACTGTCAACCCGATTATGCGTCGACATTAAAATAATCAATTTAATAGTTGTTTACATAACAACACTGAAGTATTGGATGAAGTAAGATCAACTAGTTTAACTTGTTGAACATTTGTGGCAAACAAAACACTTAAATTGAACACTCACCAAATGGTCTGATTCCCAGTTACAGAACTTCTCCCGGGCTGCATACACTCTCTGAAATAACCTTCCTTGCCCATTAAGACTATCCTCTACTTGCCAAACTTATCATTGTTCCCTTAAAGACTGCCTCTTCAGACAAGCTACCAAATTCCTCAACCTACTCCTTAACCCCTTATCTTCCCAATTTAGATCTACTTTGCTATCTAATTTCTTCTACATAATTAACACAAACTTACACAGTTTCTTTTTCTATAGTAATATTACTCCCAGTCCTTCTAGTGACACTGCTGTGTGACTGATCATACAAAGCACTGAAACAACCCATTAATGTCCTGTAGAGTGTTAGCTTGCAAGCAGGACCCTCTTACCCACCCACCCAGTCTGTCTGTTATTATCTGGTCTTGTTTGAAAATAACTGTTTAAAATTGTAAAGTGCTACATAATATGATGCCATTGTATAAAAAAAACTGTTAATAAATAATGAAATAGGACATACGATCCAAGCTGTAATCAGGGCTGTCTGTCTTTTATGAACCAGTATATTTTTGCAAAAGAAAATCCTAAATTTCAAAGGTGCAACTAAGGGTCAGACAGCAACGGTGCTAGAGAAAAAGGAAGCAGACGCAGCACTTTGGAGATATAGGCCTGTATTTACAGATCCGTTTTTGCGCGTGTGTATTTTTAGGATCAGATTAAGGGATTAGGATACGTAGTAACTTTATTTATGCTGTTTACGTTGATTTTTACACACGGAAGTCCATTAGGCACGTACATGTGAATCACACATAGGGACATGCGTGCGGAGGGGCTTTGTTGAAATCTGTACGGACAAAGGGCCTGATCCAGACCTACGCCGATGCGCTGCGCTTACTAAAGCACAGCGTATCGGCGTTCATTTTGACCGACACTCCCCCTGTGCGGGCGTATGGCCCCTTCCTTATGCCGGCTGAAGGCTACCCTAACTTCAGCCAGCGTTAGGAAGGGGCCATATGCTCGCAAACATGCGTGCGGCTTTGTTGAAATCTGTACGGACAAAGGGCCTGATCCAGACCTACGCCGATGCGCTGCGCTTACTAAAGCACAGCGTATCGGCGTTCATTTTGACCGACACTCCCCCTGCCCTGGCGTATGGCCCCTTCCTTTCCT
>WWET01006254.1:58719-69837 GCA_011038615.1 Limnodynastes dumerilii
ACTCTTTCCGTCTCTGTATGCCTTAGTACTCCAGGGGTGTGACCTGCCACTCGGGCGCAGCCAAATCCAACCCCACCATCAGGGGCCCTGGTAAATACCACCCAATGGTTAGATTCCGCCCCTGGAGATCTTTTGCGTTTTGTTCAACAACACAGTACTGATATAGATGACATTCCACCAACTCCCCCACAGTGCTGATATAGATGACATTCCACCAACTCCCCCACAGTGCTGATATAGATGGCATGCCCCAATCCCCCCCACAGTGCTTATATATGATCAGCATCCTGTCACAGAAAAGAAGTCATTGCTGTGACCATCATCCTGTCACAGGAGAGAAGCCATTGATATGACCAGCACCCTGTTACAGGAGAGAAGCTATTGCTATGACCAGCACCTTATCAAAGGAGAGAAGCCATTGCTATGACCAGCATCCTGTTACAGGAGAGAAGCCATTGCTATGATCAGAATCCTGTCACAGGAGAGAAGCCATTGCTATGACCAGCATTTTGTCACAGGAGAGAAGCCATTGCTTTGACCAGCATCCTGTCACAGGAGAGAAGCCATTGCTATGACCAGCATCCTTTCACAGGTGAGAAGCCATTGCTATGGCCAGCATCCTTTCACAGGTGAGAAGCCATTGCTATGACCAGCATCCTTTCACAGGTGAGAAGCCATTGCTATGACCAGCCTAATGTCACAGGAGAGAAGCCATTGCTATGTCCAGCATCCTGTCACAGGAGAGAAGACATTGCTATAACCAGCATTCTGTCACAGGAGACAAGCCATTGCTATGACCAGCATCCTGTTACAGGAGAGAAGCCATTGCTATGACCAGCATCCTGTTACAGGAGAGAAGCCATTGCTATAACCAGCAATCTGTTACAGGAGAGAGGCCATTTCTATTACCAGCATCCTGTCACAGGAGAGAAGCAATTGCCATGACCAGCTTCATAACCTCTTGTCCGCTTCTTCTACCTTTTACCCCATCCCTACCCGGTGGCTCCCTCTCAACCTCTCACTGAACTCTATCCCCTCCTCCCTGATCTGCCAAGCTTGACACCTCGCATTTTGCCTTGCGTTCTGTGCTTGCTTCACTTTATTGTATTTTTGTGATATTTTTATATTTATATTGTATTTTATCATGTACAATGCTGTCCATCCTACTCTGTATGTACTGTTTTTTGTTGTATTTTTTATGGAGCAGCGGACACCTTGTACTTCCTTATAAATAAATGACAATAATAATAGTAATAATAATAATAATAATAATAATAATAATAATAATAATATAAATGGCATGCCTCCAACTCCCCCACAGTGCTGATGTAGATGACATGACCCCAACTCCCCCCAGTGCTGATATTGTCAACATGCTCCCCTGTAGTGTTTATGTACTTGGTATGATCTCCGCCTGTAATGACATGTACTTGGTATGATCTCCCCCTGTAGTGACATGTAGTTGGTATGCTCCCCCCCTGTTGTGACATTAAGTTGTTATGATCTCCCCCTGTAGTGACATGTAGTTGGCATGCTCTCCCCCTGTAGTGACATGTAGTTGGTATGATCTCCCTCTGTAGTGACATGTAGTTGGTATGATATCCCCCTGTAGTGACATGTAGTTGGTATGATCTCCCCCTGTAGTGACATGTAGTTGGCATGCTCTCCTCCTGTAGTAACATGTAGTTGATATGATCTCCCCCTGTAGCAACATGTAGTTGGTATGCTCTCCCCCTGTAGTAACATATAGTTGGTATGCTCTCCCCCTGAAGTAACATGTAGTTGGTATGATCTCCCCCTGTAGTAACATGTAGTTGGTATGCTCTCCCCCTGTAGTGACATGTAGTTGGTATGATCTCCCCCTGTAGTCACATGTAGTTGGTATGCTCTCCCCCTGTAGTGACATGTAGTTGGTATGATCTCCCCCTGTAGTCACATGTAGTTGGCATGCTCTACCCCTGTAGTGATATGTAGTTGGCATGCTGTCCCCTTGTAGTGACATGGGGCCTGATCCAGACCTACGCTCGCATGCGAACTAACGCTGATCGAAAACGTAAAAACGGCAGAAAAAACGCACTGCGCATGTGCATAGTGACAACTTCCGGTCGTACCAAAGACCTTTTCGTAGCGGTGATTCTGGCGTCCGTATTGTTTGCGAGCGTATGGATGCTAAACTAGGTACGAGCAAGGGGGGTGCCTATTGCCGTGCATCGGTGGTACGTTCGGCGATAATACGCTACGCACAACAGCGTAGGTCTGGATCAGGCCCATGTAGATGGCATACTCTCCCCTGTAGTGACATGTAGATGGCATACTCTCCCCTGTAGTGACATGTAGATGGCATGCTCTCCCCCTGTAGTGACTTGTAGATGGCATGCTCTCCCCCTGTAGTGACACGTACGTGGTATGCTCTCCCCCTGTAGTGACATGTAATTGGTATGCTCTCCCCCTGTAGTGACATGTAGTTTTCATGATCTCCCCCTGTAGTGACATGTAGTTGGTATGATCTCCCCCTGTAGTGACATGTAGTTTTCATGATCTCCCCCTGTAGTGACATGAAGTTGGCATGATCTCCCCCTGTAGTGACACGTAGTTGGCATGCTCTCCCCCTGTAGTGACATGTAGTTGGCATGATCTATCCTGTAGTGACATGTAGTTGGCATGATCTCCCCCTGTAGTGACATGTAATTGGTATGCTCTCCCCCTGTAGTGACATGTAGTTGGCATGATCTATGCTGTAGTGACATGTAGTTGGCATGATCTCCCCTTGTAGTGACATGTAGTTGCCATGCTCTCCCCCTGTAGTGACATGTAGTTGGCATGATCTTCCCTGTAGTGACATAAGGTTTGGCATGCTCTCCCCCTGTAGTGACATGTAGTTGGCATGATCTTCCCTGTAGTGACATGAAGTTGGCATGATCTCCCCTTGTAGTGACATAAGGTTTGGCATGATCTCCCCCTATAGTGACATGTAGTTGGTATGATCTTCCCTGTAGTGACATGTAGTTGGCCGATCTCCCCCTATAGTGAGATTCATCCTTCACTTAGTGCAGACATTCTGTAATGACCAATACGTGCTGATGGGCGGGGCTGAAATACGTACTGATGGGCGGGGTTGAAATACGTACTGATGGGCGGGGCTGAAATACGTACCTGAAAAGTTATAAGGCATTTAAATGAGTCTTTGGGGGCGCGGTTACATAGAATCGCACGTACGCCATATATATATATACGCACGTATGTACACATGTAAAGTTAGAGGTGGTCTATGGAGGTGTAAGTCTGCGATTGCATGGCTGTGAGAGGGGAGTGTTGGGGGTGTTGGTGGGTGTGGCCTTGCTACGTGCGCGCGTATAATTGCGTACTTTTATAAAACGGATCTGTGAATTCCGCCCCCGTCTTTAATCATAGAAATTCTGCATTTCAATATGGTGCAATTACATGGACACAAATGAAAAGAACCAGTGTCACTCAGCATATGGATCTTCATGCACAAGGAAGACTTTTACCTGTACAACAATCACTTTCATATAGATGGATGTTGTAAGGGACAGTACAGGGAATTTTTGGTCTCATGTAATATAAACAAATCACAAAAAATCACTGGGGAACATTCGGAGATGTCCTCACACACCCAATACCTAGGATATGATTACAATAAGATGTTCCCCTCCCTTTGTACACAGAAGCAGGATAAATTTGCACACTTAATCCTCAATTATTTTTTTGTATATTTAGGATTATCATAATTCCACTGATCTGGGCACAGTGGTAACACACAATAAGAAATATAAATAGGTTACATCCTTGAAATAATATCCAATTAATTTGAGGAGACTGACTGCAAATCCCATTAAAGGTCAAAGTCAATTTCAAACCGTCCTTTAAACAATAACTAGGAAAACATCAAAGGCCGTCAAAGCATAGGCGCACCCACACTTAGATTCCAGGCAGCAGAATATTATAAATCAGGGCAAAACATTATGTTTAGGCATCCCCTGACCCCACTGAGTCATTTGCAAGATTTAATTGTATATTTTTATGTAAATTTGTATTTTCTATACCCAACTGTAAAAAAAAACATGAGAAAGGCAAGTCAGATGCTGGGTTGCATAGGGAGAGGAATTAGTAGCAGAAAGCGAGAAGTAGGGATGTACGCGGAATTAGTAGCAGAAAGAGAGAAGTAGTGATGCCCCTTTATAAATCATTGGTACGCCCTCACCTAGAATACTGTGTTGGCCATATCTCCAGAAAGACATAAATACATTAGAGACTGTGCAAAGAAGAGCAACTAAAATGGTCCATGGCCTGTGTAACAAATCATACCAAGAAAGGCTAGAGGAACTAAACATGTATAGCTTGGAGCAGAGAAGGGAGAGGGAGGGCATGATAGCAACTTTCACAGCTAGAGGAGGGTACCATTATAGAACATAAGGACATGCATATAAAGTGGAGGGTGGTAGAGTCAGAGGAAATGTGCGGATAATGAGGTCAGTGAAAGGGTGATAGATAAGTGGAATATTCTCCCATCTGAGGGGGTAGAGGTAATACAGGAGAACAGTGTACACATGCTTGGCATAAATATAAGGAGATCCTAAATCTCAAACTACATTGAGGGTAAATAGGGTCTAGGGTCAGTATAGTATAAATAAAGAACTGGGCAGACTGGATGGGCCATGTGGCTCTTATCTGCCGTCACTTTCTATGTTTCTATGAGGTGTTGCCAAAATTTCAGTCTTTCGACAGATTACTTTGTGGCTGTGAGGTGCAGACTGCCATCCGTTTTCATCAGTCTGTCCTCAGAAACGATTGCTACCGTTTTTGAACAAGTACATTTTCCTAACCCTAACCATACCCTTCCCACAACCTAACCCTTCCCTAACCTTAACCCTCCGCTCTCTGCAGCTTAGCCTTAACCATCCCCTAAACCTAAACTTAACTCTCTGCTCTCCGCGGTCTAACCCTAATGCTCCCCTCACCGTGGTCTATCCCTAACCCTTTCTGTCCTGCAGCCTCACCCTTACTGAACAGGTACCTTGTTGAATATGTTTAATGCCATGTTACCTGTTCCAGAATGCAGATTTTCAGTTTTAAAATGCATTTGGGCTGAAGGCTTATTATTTTTGAAAACCATTCATTTGTACTGGTGACTGCATCTCTCTTTACATTTAGAGGGGTGGGAAAAATTGCCTCCCTTGATCCTGCCATTCTGATGCCTTTGACGTGTCCTGAATGTACCTTAGTTATGTACAAATCTATATTTTCCTGCAGAGAGCTTATCATAGAGATCTAAAAATCCGTATAAGACTTTATTCTCATTAACACCTACAATCCAGGTGAACCAGTCGCTGGACACCAGTTGTGTTATAATGGGTTTGATGTAGACTAAGACCTATCCCTAATGGCTTTGAATGTTTCTGAATACATTCACAATTAATGCCCAGAGCTACTAGACGGACTTCTTATGTATTTCTGCAAATGAGACAAACACAGACCACAACTTTTTTGTAACAATGGACCTGATTCACACTTAAGAATGATTTAGGTTCTTAATTATACGCAACTAGTAGCAAAAGTGACCTACTTACGAATGCCATAGGGCTCCTTATCTATAGATTATTAGTTGTGTAGCGGGTAATTAAGAACGTTTCTGCCTAACCGCACCCAGATTTACTCATTTAAATGCCCCCCTCCACCCAATCTTCTTATCTCCCTTCTTAAATTTTCCCAACACGCCCCTTCCTTCCTAAGTCACTACTAAACTAGAATAAATATGTTACAGTCTCCCAAGAGTTTCTCACCGTGACGCAGAGTCTAAACCAGGACCAGGTTTTCACTAAAGCCTCGGATAGTGAGGAAAGCCTGGGCTGCTGGCACCTGATAGGTTGCCGCCCCCAGTAATTGCCTCCAAGAGAAGAGATACAGCGTAGGTATCGATACAGGCACCCAAGCACACCGGAATACTGACTGGAACCCTTACACACAGAGGTAGGGATACACAATGCACTGACTGGAACCCTTGCACACAAAAGTACTGGGATGCCTTACACAGGCAGGAACCCTTATAAACAAAAGAGATGTAACGCACAGTGGTAATCATACACTCACCAATACAGACATAGAGATGGAACATACAGCGGTAATCATACACTCACCAATACACTCTGAGAGATGGAACACACAGTGGTAATCATACACTCACCAGTACACACTGAGAGATGGAACACACAGTGGTAATCATACACTCACCAGTACACACTGAGAGATGGAACATACAGCGGTAATAATACACTCACCAGTACACACTGAGAGATGGAACACACAGCGGTAATCATACACTCACCAATACACTCTGAGAGGTGGAACACACAGCGGTATGGCACAAGAAAGTGAGGAGCACACACAGGTGAGATGATAAAGCACCGGGCGGTAAACATAAACAGAAGCAGTACAACAGGCAGACTCCAGCACACTGCAAAATGGCAATCGCAGCGTGCATGCACAGGAGAGGAGCAGAGGGAATCACTCGCACACCACTCAATGGAGGGAAGAGGGCTGGAACCTGGCCGGGGCTGAAGCCGCCAATGCAAGCAGCAAGCTACTCACGCGTTAACAGAGAGATTTTTTTTTTTCTCTGGTTATTTTTTTATCGCTGCCTGCTGTTTTAGCGCAGCTATAAAAAAATAATTGAATAGGCAAATTTTTATCGGTCAATTGCCGCCGAAGGCGTCGTATTTTTACCGATGCAAACTTTTTTAAAACTTCGTCGCCAATTGAATCGGGCCCTGAGAGATGGAACACACAGCGGTAATCATACACTCACCAATACACACTGAGAGATGGAACATACAGCGGTAATCATACACTCACCAATACACTCTGAGAGGTGGAACACACAGCGGTATGGCACTAGAAAGTGAGGAGCACACACAGGTGAGATGATAAAGCACCGAGCGGTAAACATAAAAAGAAGGAGTACAACAGGCAGACTCCAGCACACTGCAAGATGGCAATCAGGCGTGCATGCACAGGAGAGGAGCAGAGGGAATCACTCGCACACCACTCAATGGAGGGAAGAGGGCTGGAACCTGGCCGGGGCTGAAGCCGCCAATGCAAGCAGCAAGCTACTCACGCCGCGCACTACACACAGGACAGGGGGCAGACAAACAAAGGTACCGAGGGCAAAAGGAAGGCAAGGGGGTAACACCAGGATAAACAAAGGGATCAAGGCACAATCAAATAAACAGCAGAGCATGATCAGACGTCAGGAAAACGCAGGTAAACCAGACGCTGCAACCGACAATCACATCTAACGACAAGAGGCTATTTAAGGAACACTCCTCCAATCAGCTGCAGTAATCAGACACACCTCCAGAGATTATACTTCAGCTGGAAGAAACCAGGCACATAGAATCCAGACAGGGAACTTCACACTCTAGATTTACTCCTGCTGTCCCGTTCTTAAGTCCTATGTAAATTGTGTATATTAAGGTACTACCCCAGCGTATAATGTTCAGCAGCTAGAAGCTGAATATTGTGGATCCCTGTTGGGTATGTGACATCTATAGTGAAGGGCTGGATCTAAAGATTCCATTTTTCTGCATTCAGACGCGCTGTATCCTTAAATCCAGATCTGGATTCAGAATGAAGAAATGCCGCGGACACTGCTAAGTCAGCTCGGAATAAGTTCTGCTCATGCGCAGAACCTATACTTACACAACAGAATTCTGCGACTAAACAGATGGGCCAATCGTCAAGCCAACGAGATATGAATGGGGGGGTTGGCATAGGCAATAGACACTGATGTATGAGGAATGGGCAAGGTGGGGTCTTGGCCATGGAAATGCATTCTGCAAGCAGGAGTATAAGGGGAGTGCCCTGTTCTCCTGGATGCTGGACTTTGGATGCTAAAATCCATAGGTTAATCTCTGCAATGGAGGCTAACGTATGGAGAGCTTAATTATGGATCAGGCACAAGATACACAGACAAAAATGTGGGCTTGAGTGACATCCGAAAGCATCCTGCGATTTCACATGACACCTACTAGCCGATCTATACCACAAGGTCTATACCATAAGATCTATACCACAAGATCTATACCACAAGATCTATACAACAAGATCTATAGCACAAGATCTATACCACAAGATTTATACCACAAGATATTTACCACAAGATCTATACCACAAGATATATACCACAAGATCTATACCACAAGGTGTATACCACAAGGTGCATACCACAAGATTTATACCACAAGGTGTATACCACAAGATCAATACCACAAGATGTATACCACAAGGTGTATACCACAAGATCTATACCACAAGATCTTTACCACAAGATCTATACCACAAGATCTATACCACAAGATTTATACCACAAGATTTATACCACAAGATTTATACCACAAGATCTATACCACAAGGTCTATACCACAAGGTCTGTACCACAAGATGTATACCACAAGGTCTATACCACAAGATCTATACCACAAGATCTATACCACAAGGTGTAAACAACAAGGTGTATACCATAAGTGCTATACCACAAGGTCTATACCACAAGATGTATACCACAGGGTCTGTACCACAAGATCTATACCACAAGATGTATACGACAAGATATATACCACAAGATCTATACCACAAGATCTATACCACAAGATCTATACCACAAGATGTATACCACAAGGTATGTACCACAAGATCTATACCACAAGATCTATACCACAAGATATATACCACAAGATCTATACCACAAGGTCTATACAACAAGATATATACCACAAGATCTATACCACAAGATTTATACCACAAGATGTATACCACAAGATCTATACCACAAGATATATACCACAAGATCTATACCACAAGGTCTATACCATAAGATCTATACCATAAGATCTATACCACAAGATCTATACCACAAGATCTATACCACAAGATCTGTACCACAAGATCTATACCACAAGGTGTATACCACAAGGTTTATACCACAAGATTTATACCACAAGATTAATACCAAAGGATCTATACCACAAGGTGTATACCACAAGATCTATACCACAAGATCTATACCACAAGATCTATACCACAAGGTCTATACCACAAGATCTATACTACAAGATCTATACCACAAGATCTATACCACAAGATCTATACCACAGGATCTATACCACAAGATCTATACCACAAGGTGACCATTTCTAATAAGTGAGAAGCTGTATGTTGGTTCAGGCACTTACTGCATTTATTTTCTTTGCATATTATTTGTGCTTCCCACGCATTTCATTTGTTTGCATTGAGGAGTAAATGCAGGATATGTTTATTCCTTGGCACGTGATTGCTGATTACCATCACTGATTGTAACATATGAGACTTTCATTTTATGGAAATTGAGGAGTGAATTTGAAACTTTGATTAATGACATCTATTTAAAGGCCTTTCTTACTGATGTTCTCCATATGCATGTTATGAATATATGATATATGAATTATATGAGATGCATATTGAACCAGATTCACACCTAATAACAACAGGGCACTTCCACTTTCTGAATGTCTAAGTACCTAATGGTAGTGGACTGTGCATATACAACCCCATGCGTAACCCTGGCAATACCCCGTCTCTTACCACCCGGGATATTGCTGTGATGACAGACTATCCCAGGGTTACAGACAGAGGCGTAACTAGAAATTCTAGCACCAGGGACAGCAAGGAAACATGACGCCCCCTGACCCTGAAATCCAAGCCAATTTAACTATAAATATTAACTTACTGGTGCCCCTTTAAGATTTGTGCCCTCTGCGGCCACCCCTATTGCACATTTCTAATTAAGGCCCTGGTCACAGACCCTGGGATGATCTCTTTTACACTGAGGAAATTCCGGGACCCAGGTCTGCCCTGACGGTGGCCCCCAGGAGCATTCACATCACACCTCTGCCCGAATCGTTGGAGCTTCAACCCGGGTCCAACGTCAAAAAACCCAGGTATTTGCTTGTGAGGTGAAAGGGGTATAAATACAGTACACTCAATGCTGTCCATTCCAGGCTGTTCTCCAACATGATAAACTGTCATGTTTTAGTGGCCTACACATGGTGGGCTGGGAGAGTCAGATTACCGAGTTGTGGGCCCAGGTGCAAAAAGTGGGGAGCTTTGGTGATGCGGTGATGACAGCTGTGGGCCCTTGTATCAGCATAAGCCCCGGTGCCGTTAAATCTGTTGCACCAATGGTAGATCAACCCCTAGACCCAGCATTACAAGTGTGACCCTCATACACGAGCTGCATTCATAAAAGTTAAGCTGTGGTTCTGGACTTGCAAGCACCGTACGTGTAAGGAGTGCACCAAACTCACACGTATGGACTTTACATTGCACTTGATTTCTATTTGTGGCCTGTAGAATACAGAATTACCCATTTCACAAACCTTTTACATTACAGATATTTTTGTATTGATTGTGTATAATTACTGTGAGGTGTTCATAGAGCTATTTTATGCGGAACTTGAATCTCTTTAAATTCCTGTACACCTTTATAATTCTTATTTCAGGCTTAATGGACCTGATTCACAATTTAAAAATAAGAGAGGAAAGTCATTCCTGGGCTAAACCATATTTATTGCAGGGGGATATTCCTTGCATGCAGGGATATATCTTTGAATTGCTTACTGCACACAGATACTGACCAGCTTTACTATTACACTGTTATTTATCACCTCTCATCTCTAATACTATTATATTATTATATTATTACACAGATACTGACCAGCGTTACTATCACACTGTTATTTATCACCTCTCATATTATTATATTATTACACAGATACTACTGACCAGCGTTACTATCACACTGTTATTTATCACCTCATCTCTAATACTATTAATTATATTATTACACAGATACTGACCAGCGTTACTATTACACTGTTATTTATCACCTCATCTCTAATACTATTAATTATATTATTACACAGATACTGACCAGCGTTACTATTACACTGTTATTTATCACCTCATCTCTAATACTATTAATTATATTATTACACAGATACTGACCAGCGTTACTATTACACTGTTATTTATCACCTCATCTCTAATACTATTATATTATATTAT
>WWET01006255.1:22093-45759 GCA_011038615.1 Limnodynastes dumerilii
AAAATACATTAGTACAATAATGCAAATGAGCTTTACCATATATCACAGTGTCCCACACTCTCTAATTTAATCACAAAAAACAAGAGAAACTTAGTTCCTCATTAAGGCCTGCTGGTGCCATTGATTTAAACGTATAGATTAATCTAGCCTCTTGGCATAACAGGGTATTCTCCCTATCCCCACCCCGTCTAAACGGGGGGACTTGTAGGAGGGGCATACAGCGAAAGTCTTTTAACAGATGTTTATTTTCAACAAAATGTCTCGCCACTGGGGGCGTTTTACCATCAATGGTGACATAGGCTTTTTTAATGGAAGACCGGTGCGCTGCAATCCGTTCTTTCAACATGCGCACGGTCTTCCCTATGTAAATTTTGGCACAGGGGCAAATGACTACGTATACCACGTACTTACTTTCACAATTAAGAAAACTCTTAATGGAAAAAGATTTTTGGGTAATGGGGTTCTCAAAACTATCCCCTATTATCAAATAACCACAATTAGTGCATCCATTGCACCGGTGGACACCATTTCTCTTGGTGAGCCAATTTTTTACAACTGTTGGTCTCAGATCTGTTTGAACTAACTTGTCCCTAAAGTTGTTGCTCCTGCTGAGGCTAAGTAAGGGTGGTAATTGTGCATATGGACCCAATTTAGCATCACTGGCCAAAATATGCCAGTGTTGATGCAATGCCTTCCGGATAAATGGTGTCATAGTAGAGAACTTGGAGCAAAATGTTAAACGTTCCTCCGTAGATTTTTTAGCTGATCCCTTTAAGAGACTATCTCTATTGAGGTTCAGGCATCGGGTTATGGCTCTATCCACATCATTTTTGCTATATCCCCGATTATGAAAACGTTCTCCCATCTCGCCCAATGATTGTCTCAATTTGTATTGGTCAGAATTAATCCGAGCCAACCTTACCATTTGTGAGAATGGGAGTCCCCTTTTAAGAGGACTGGGGTGGAAGCTAGAGAAATGCAACAAAGTATTACGATCAGTACTTTTCCTATATAGCGAGGTCTCAAATCCTGTTTCTGTTTGTGTAACTAATACATCTAAAAAAGATATAGAGTGCTTATCCGAATTCATGGTGAACCTTATAGGGGACTGCAGACAATTCAGTTTCCCAACGAACGACTCAAGTTCCCCCTGGGAGCCACTCCACAACATAAAGAGATCGTCTATAAAACGGACAAAAAACAGGATATATTTAGAAAAATAATCGTCATTAAGTACATACTCTTGCTCATATGCATGCATATATAGATTAGCATAAGATGGGGCCATATTTGACCCCATCGCCGTCCCTTGTAATTGCAGATAGAATGCATTCTGAAACAGGAAATAATTCCTGCTCAGAATGCACTCTATCAATGCCATCAAAAATTCCTTAGGTGGACCCTTGTAATTCAATGCATTGCTTAATGCTAGTTCAATGGCTTCCATACCCGCACGGTGGGGGATGTTAGTATAAAGACTGGTTACATCTAGTGTAACCAGTATCACTTGACCTGCTAGCCCATCCATCTGCCTCAATTTAACCAAAAAATCAGTGGTATCTTTCACAAAGCTAAAGGTCCCCTGCACAAGATCCTGTAAGAAAAAGTCAACATACTGTGACAGTGGTTGACATAAAGAACCCCTGGAGGAGATAATCGGTCTCCCAGGGGGCCTCTCCAGGGATTTATGTACCTTGGGGAGACAATACATAATGGGGGTAATAGGATGATTTTGTTGTAGAAACCGCTTTGTCTCATCTGTAATCTTACCCTCATTAACCGCTGTACACAACAATAAATCAATTTGAAATTAATTTATTGTTGTGTACAGCGGTTACCCATCCTATTACCCCCATTATGTATTGTCTCCCCAAGGTACATAAATCCCTGGAGAGGCCCCCTGGGAGACCGATTATCTCTTCCAGGGGTTCTTTGTGTCAACCACTGTCACAGTATGTTGATTTTTTCTTACAGGATCTTGTGCAGGGGACCTTTAGCTATGTGAAAGACACCACTGATTTTTTGGTGAAATTGAGACAGATGGATGGGTTAGCAGGCCAAGTGATACTGGTTACATTAGATGTAACCAGTCTATATACCAACATCCCCCATCGTGCACTTGCGGATCAAATTTAGATTTGCCTTTAAAGATCGTGCTAGTTGTTTCTTCCTTAGGTTTGCCTGAAAAGAAATCTCTCAGCTTAAGTAGCCGCTGAAATTTATATATTTCCACCTCAATGTCAAATGCGTCCGGTATATGTGTTTCCACAAAGCTAAGGCCCTTATTTAATACAGATATTTCATTAGGTGATAATTCTCTGGTAGATAAATTGTACACTGCTAATTCCGACGGTTGTGTGTTTGGTTTCCTGTAGCTCCTTTTGTGTCTCCTGCCGCCCCGTCTGGTATTTTTTTGTTTTTGCTGCGCGTGGCAATGTCCTCGCGAAAAAAAGGCTTTGAATTTTTCTTCCTGCTACCCGTATCAGAATCACTGACAGAACTCATAGAATCATTGTCAGTGTGTGAGAAATTAGCACCATTGAATCTACGTCGTTTATTCGTACCCTTCATAAACGGAAAGGCGGAGTTAGTGGTCCAGGCATATACACGATTTTCTTTATAATCATCTTTTACCGTCTTAAACTTGCGTTTTTTAAAACCAAGCAATTCTGTCTCAAAATGTATTTAATGCTTCTTGTAGTTTTCCCAACCAGTTCACATCTTTGTCTGCATCAAATAGTGGTTTAGCTTTTTTCTCTAGTTCCAGAATTTCTTTCAATATACAATCTCTATCTTGATTAGCTTTCTCAATGGTAAGAACCATCAAATCCATACTGCATTTATTTAGTATATGGCACCAATTTTGACAAAACCCTTTGTCCTGCCGGCCAATAGTGGGTTGGTAGTTCACACGAAACCCACGTGGGATAATTTTGTCTTTATAATATTGCGACAGTGACAAACTGTGTAATTTCAATTCAATAGATTTTCTCTGTAATTTGAGTAAATCCAGATAATGTTCATTTGCTGAGTCAACATAGAAAGCCAACTCTTCCGTGTTATCACAAATAATACGTGCTATTTCGACTTCAGTCAAGTGCTTTGTGCCAGAAAAAATAGTCACAGAATCCTCCATTTGATCCATTTTATAATTTATATATTAGCACACACTATCAGAGGTATGTGCAGCCTGTAGTATGGAACTACAGGCTCTGGTGCACTGCTAAGTTCAAAGATACAGAAAAAATAGAACCGCTATGCGGCTCAAGCAAGCACTCAATAGCAATATAATAAAATATTCAGGTGCACGGCCAATAATTAGAAACACAAATCCAAGTGAAAATAAATATTCCACAGCCAGCACTCCTATTTGATGTTTAAATTGCAATGGTATTTTATTCAAAAATGCAGTAACAACAAACTTGCATGAAAAGGCACAGCACTGAATGAAGTAGCACGTATATTAGAGCAGCAGCATGGTATAACAGCCAGTATTATATTAGGGGAGCAATCCTATAAAATCCTTCATGTACAATGTAATATAACAGGACATCAAAGTCTTCAAGGCAAATGAACATAGTCCAACACAAGGTATTGCTTTCACAGGGCAAGCGAGCCCGCTCACCGCTAGACCAACAGCTGTTTCGGATCAATATGTCCGTCCTCAGGGTCAGGTAAGTCAGCATCAAAAAGTAGTAAACTGCATGCGTGCTTCAGCTGCCATAAAGTGATAAAACACAAGTAAGTGGCTATTTATAAAGCATTTCCTACTCACCTGCAGCCCCGTCCGTCAGCTGCTTACTCCTCCTCCCCCCGCATGTCTCCCAGACCATAGACTTCCGGCCAAACAGCGTCACCCCCGCTGGAGAAATTCATCCACGCCCCACCTGGCAAACGCCAAGTGATGACGTGGCAAGCGTCTCCAGTGGCCTAGCAACCACCGCACCGCCGAAGTCAAAGTCCTTGTGCACGCAGGTTTCGGAGGTATAAAGCGCTATCGTCGGGTGGCAGGGAGCAAGAACTCAATAAATTAATAAAAAAACATATATTTAAAAACGTTAATTGTCTGGTATATATTACCAGGCAAAAATACATTAGTACAATAATGCAAATGAGCTTTACCATATATCACAGTGTCCCACACTCTCTAATTTAATCACAAAAAACAAGAGAAACTTAGTTCCTCATTAAGGCCTGCTGGTGCCATTGATTTAAATGTATAGATTAATCTAGCCTCTTGGCATAACAGGGTATTCTCCCTATCCCCACCCCGTCTAAACGGGGGGACTTGTAGGAGGGGCATACAGCGAAAGTCTTTTAACAGATGTTTATTTTCAACAAAATGTCTCGCCACTGGGGGCGTTTTACCATCAATGGTGACATAGGCTTTTTTAATGGAAGACCGGTGCGCTGCAATCCGTTCTTTCAACATGCGCACGGTCTTCCCTATGTAAATTTTGGCACAAGGGCAAATGACTACATATACCACGTACTTACTTTCACAGTTAAGAAAACTCTTAATGGAAAAAGATTTTTGGGTAATGGGGTTCTCAAAAATATCCCCTATTATCAAATAACCACAGTTAGTGCATCCATTGCACCGGTGGACACCATTTTTCTTGGTGAGCCAATTTTTTACAACTGTTGGTCTCAGATCCGTTTGAACTAACTTGTCCCTAAAGTTGTTGCTCCTGCTAAGGCTAAGTAAGGGTGGTAATTGTGCAAATGGACCCAATTTAGCATCACTGGCCAAAATATGCCAGTGTTGATGCAATGCCTTCCGAATAAATGGTGTCATAGTAGAGAACTTGGAGCAAAATGTTAAACGTTCCTCCATAGATTTTTTAGCTGCTCCCTTTAAGAGACTGTCTCTATTGAGGTTCAGGCATCGGGTTATGGCTCTATCCACATCATTTTTGCTATATCCCCGATTACAAAAACGTTCTCCCATCTCACCCAATGAATGTTTTAATTTGTTATGGTCAGAATTAATCCGAGCTAACCTTACCATTTGTGAGAATGGGAGTCCCCTTTTAAGAGGACTGGGGTGGAAGCTAGAGAAATGCAACAGAGTATTACGATCAGTACTTTTCCTATATAATGAGGTCTCAAATCCCGTTTCTGTTTGTGTAACTAGTACATCTAGAAAAGATATAGAGTGCTTATCCGAATTCATGGTGAACCTTATAGGGGACTGCAGACAATTCAGTTTCCCAACGAACGACTCAAGTTCCGCCTGGGAGCCACTCCACAACATAAAGAGATCGTCTATAAAACGGACAAAAAACAGGATATATTTAGAAAAATAATCGTCATTAAGTACATACTCTTGCTCATATGCATGCATATATAGATTAGCATAAGATGGGGCCATATTTGACCCCATCGCCGTCCCTTGTAATTGCAGATAGAATGCATTCTGAAACAGGAAATAATTCCTGCTCAGAATGCACTCTATCAATGCCATCAAAAATTCTTTAGGTGGACCCTTATAATTCAATGCATTGCTTAATGCTAGTTCAATAGCTTCCATACCCGCACGATGGGGAATATTAGTGTACAGACTGGTTACATCTAATGTAACCAGTATCACTTGGCCTGCTAACCCATCCATCTGTCTCAATTTAACCAAAAAATCAGTGGTGTCTTTCACATAGCTAAAGGTCCCCTGCACAAGATCCTGTAAGAAAAAATCAACATACTGTGACAATGGTTGACACAAAGAACCCCTGGAAGAGATAATCGGTCTCCCAGGGGGCCTCTCCAGGGATTTATGTACCTTGGGGAGACAATACATAATGGGGGTAATAGGATGATTTTGTTGTAGAAACCGTTTTGTCTCATCTGTAATCTTACCCTCATTAACCGCTGTACATAACAATAAATCAATTTGTGATTTAAATTCAAAAGTAGGGTCAAAAGTCAGTTTCTTGTATGAAGTTTCATCTGATAGTTGTCTCATTACTTCGGCAATGTAGTCACTTTTATTAAGTACCACTATCGAGCCTCCTTTGTCTGCAGGTAGAATACAAATTTGCTGGTCAGTTCTTAAGTCCTGTAGTGCCTGTTTCTCCGTAATTGTCATATTGGGATAGATAGATCTGTTATGTCTCATCTGGCTAAAAATGTCTCTTTTGAGGAGACGGATAAATGTGTCAATGGAAGGATTTATTACTTGCGGATCAAATTTAGATTTGCCTTTAAAGATGGTACTAGTTGTTTCTTCCTTAGGTTTGTCTGAAAAGAAATCTCTCAGCTTGAGTAGCCGCTGAAATTTATATATTTCCACCTCAATATCAAATGCGTCCGGTGTATGTGTTTCCACAAAGCTAAGGCCCCTATTTAGTACAGATATTTCATTGGGTGATAATTCTCTGGTAGATAGATTGTACACTGCTAGTTCCGACGGTTGTGTGTTTGGTTTCCTGTAGCTCCTTTTATGTCTCCTGCCGCCCCGTCTGGTATTTTTTTGTTTTTGCTGCGCGTGGCAATGTCCTCGCGAAAAAAAGGCTTTGAATTTTTCTTCCTGCTACCCGTATCGGAATCACTGACAGAACTCATAGAATCATTGTCAGTGTGTGAGAAATTGGCACCATTGAATCTACGTCGTTTATTCATACCCTTCATGAACGGAAAGGCGGAGTTAGTGGTCCAGGCATATACACGGTTTTCTTTATAATCATCTTTTACCGTCTTAAACTTGCGTTTTTTAAAACCAAGCAATTCTGTCTCAAAGTGTTTTAATGCTTCTTGTAGTTTTCCTAGCCAATTCATATCTTTGTCTGCATCAAATAGTGGTTTAGCTTTTTTCTCTAATTCAAGAATTTCTTTCAATATACAGTCTCTATCTTGGTTTGCTTTCTCAATGGTAAGAACCATCAAATCCATACTGCATTTATTTAGTATATGGCACCAATTTTGGCAAAACCCTTTATCCTGCCGGCCAATAGTGGGTTGGTTGTTCACACGAAACCCGCGTGGAATAATTTTGTCTTTATAATATTGTGACAGTGACAAACTGTGTAATTTCAGTTCAATAGATTTTCTCTGTAATTTGAGTAAATCCAAATAATGCTCATTTGCTGAGTCAACATAGAAAGCCAACGCTTCCGTGTTATCACAAATAATACGTGCTATTTCGTGTTTTTTACAACATTTGTTTTGCACTTTAATAAGTCGTGCCTTAAGAAAAATTAAGGCATAATGCCTGTGTTATATTTGTTATTTATTGTTTGGAACACTCTAAAATGATTGCACAAGCTAATGACAATAATTAGCTATGGTTAAAAACAAAAGTGTAGTCAATAAAAACTTTTGTGATAAACAACAACATGCCTTTATTAATTCTTTAATTAAACAATGGAAAAAAGGTTTTGGGAAAGGGTAGATCTAATCAGTTCAACTTCTCTTATTTCAGATTCAGATGTCTCCTGGAAATTATAGTCCATGAGGTTCCACTCTGGTAAAAACTGGTCCTTCTGAATCTTGCAGATGTTGTACAATATACAACAGGCAGTGACTACGTGAGGCACAAAGTGATTGTCAATATCACAACGTTTCATTAAACGTCTCCATCTGCCTTTTAAACGTCCAAAAACATTTTCCACCACCATCCTAGCAGAGCTTAGGCTGTGTGTAAATCGCACTTGATCCGGAGAGAGTTGATGGTGCTGGGTGTAGCCCTTCATAAGCCATCTTTTCAAAGGGTAGGCAGCATCTCTAATGATATGCACTGGGATCTCTACGTCGTTAACAATGATGGACTTCTGAAAAACAAGAAAAAAGGGGTTAGTACAAAAAAAGGTTTGCAGCACGTTATACAATGTCTACACTGTAAACTGAACACACTATGACTTTAAAAAAAAAAAACATATAACTTGTCACAACCATTACAGGGCATAAATAACACACCAGGTACTACTAGCGAGAATAGTCAGCCTATGACGTTTTAGCTCCAGAACAGGCCTTCCTGCATGCATAATCCTGTAATAAATTTGGTGTTAGCAGCATTTAAAGACCCACAAATTTTGGAAAAAATTTAACTTTACCTCTCTCGGAAACAAGTATCCACCTCTTTCCACCTCAGCAAGACGGTACAGGTCTGAATTGGCCAACACACGGGCATCGTGGGAGCGTCCTGGCCAACCAATGAATACATCGGTGAAACTATGGGGGGAAATGTATTTAGCATTCATTAAATTAATGTATGGGAACATACGCAAAACCTTAACAAAAAATATATAGCATAAAACGCTTACCAATAATTGTGATCCACAACAGCCTGTAGAATTACAGAATTCCATCCTTTGCGATTATGGTAATCTGCAGGGTTCTGTGCCGGAGCTAAGATGGGGATGTGTGTACCGTCTATGGCTCCAGCACACTGGGGATAACCGCATCTCAAGAAGCCGGCTACAGTTTCATCCAGACGCTGGCCGTGAGGCAAAGAGATGAAGCGATGGTACAGTACTTCAAGCAATGTCTCTGTCACTTCACGCACAAGCTTGCACATGGTGGAAATGCCAACACCAAACATACTTGCGATGGTGCGGTACTCACCTGGGGTAGCATACCACCACAACACTATGGCAAGCCTCCTCCATGGTGGGATTGGAATCCGGAATCTTGTGCGCTGTCTGGATAATGCAGGGGAAATTAGGTCCAACACATAGTTAAAGTTCACACGCAACATACGAAAGTGCACCATCCACTGGTGGTCTTCAAAAGCTTCCACAGTTGCCCAGAAAGCGTCACCATGACCACGGTCTCTGGCCCACAAACTTCGCTCTGTCAGTGTGCTGAACCTCAAGATGGACATAAGGCTGGACCTGATGTACGACCTCCTCCTGCGCAAATACTGATGCCGAGTGTGTTGCCTCTCCGCCCACAATTGCGCCCTTCTACTCTCCAAATCACACTGTAACATCTGGCACAGTATCAGCAGCTGGAACAAGCTTTCATTTGCTGTTGAAAACAGCAAAAAACACCACAAATCCATGATGTCAGGGTTACAGAGCAGTAGTTTGTCAGCCATTATTAAGGACAGTGGAAATAAAATGGCCACTTGATGCTGTCATTATTAGTCTGTGCAACAGTAATGTCCCCTTTAAATTACATCAGTTTTCTAAGCCAATCCAAGCTACTATTTGGGATGATTGACAGTTTACTACAAATGCAAACCCGGGTAATTTGGTGGTAATGTGAAAGGGACAGACACAGGAAATTCCCGGGTTTTTGGTGGACTTATAACGCGGTTTTGAAAATAACACGGCTATGCTCCCAGAAAAATCCCGGGTAGAAAATACCGTTTTTTTAGAGGTGGTTATGTGAAAGGGGTATTAGATGTAGTAAATTAAATAAAGTCCCAAAGACTGAGGTCCCTAAGGGAATATAATAATAAACTTGAAGTAAATCAATATATTAGAGGTATTATAGACACTGAGTCCGGATGCGGTAACAAGCATAGATAAAGCACTATAAAAAGCATGACAGGCTCAACTGTTCGTTAAGTTCATTTGGTGCAACCGTATTCAAGTGGTGAATCCAGGTGGTCTCTAAGCGTAAGAGTCTCAGTGCACGATCACTGCCGCGGACATCGATGGGGACATTACCCTTGCCTGCCTCTGTCTTGTTGTCTGCCCTGTCTGTGGTTCTCAGTGTGCGGTGCGAGTAGCTTGCTGCTCGCACTGGCAGCTGGGCTCCTTTGTCCTGTACAGCATCCTCCTTGTTGAGTGCTTTGAGTTTTCTATCTCTCACTTTCTGTACCTGCTCTGAGTTTTCCATCTACTCAGAGCTCTGTTGTGCCACTGTACTTTCCATCTTGCAGTGTGTATACCGCTGTGTGTACCATCTCTGCAGTGTGTATTTCACTGTGTGTCCCATCTCTGCAGTGTTTATTTTGCTGTGTGGTTTCCTTGCAGCTTGCTGACCCAAGTTCTGAGTCCTAGTGCTAGTCTCTTGGTGTTCTCCATCTCACCTTGTGTAGCTCTTCTGTTTCTATCTCCACTGTGTCCATCTCCAGTGTGTAGTGTCTGGAGTGAGTCAGTCCATCGGACTCTGTCTGTGGTGCGCTGTTTACAACATTGTAGCCACCTCCTGCTGTTTCCCTGCATACTTACCCTGCTCAGTTCTGTATCTGGTCCGTGGGTTCCAGCAATATCCTGTATGCCTGAGTTCCTGCTTAACATCTTGTATGCCTACTGTTTTCTTGTTGTGCAAGGGTTCCGGCAGAGTAATTGTTGTGTCTGGGTTCCTGGTTACGTGTTGGTTCCAGTGCAGGCACCTTCGCTGCAGTACCCCTTGAGGGCTATAGCCGGGTGCCGCGACCTACCAGACCAGCAGCCCAGACTATCCTCACCATCAGAGGCTCTAGCGAAGACCTGGTGCTGGTACAGACTCCGTGCCCCGGTGAGAATCCTCCTGGCTGACTGTAACAGCTTGTAATATCCCTGAGGAATGTTTTTTTCATAAAACTGAAACATTGGACCACACAACGTTGTTGTAATTATTTTTGAAGTCTCTGAGTGCCACTCATCAGCGTCTATATGTTACCATGGTGAAAACTACAGGGAGAAGGCACCGGAGCATTTATGGAGACTGCTCAAATCAATTTATAAGGTAATTATACAGCAGGTTAGCAAAGAAAGGGGAGTTTGCACAAAAACAAAACAAGGCCTGGCACTCTAGTCATTAGCCAGTGACTAACCATAATCTTCTATCTTTAAAATAAAAGTCAGAGAATTAGTTACAAATATCTGCAGATACATGATAAGCCATCAGCCACTTACAAGGCTTCTCTGTTTGGAGGTCCTAACTCTAAAAATCAGAGGGCCTGATTCAGAGATACGATTTCCACGGCACTTAGGAGCGTATATTTAGGATCTTAGAAAATTCGCAAAACTGCGCATGCGTAGTAATAGTGCAACGCCATGTACGTAGCGGTTAGGAGCGTAAATTCGCTAAGATCATAAATGTGAATCGATCGCAAGCACTTAAGATCTTAAGTGCAGTGAATCTTTAAGATCTGAAGGATTTGCATGGAAATGGGCGGGGGGAGTCAGGGAAATGAGGGAAAGTGGGCGCGGGCTGACACTTGGGATTTTAAATATACGCTACTACGTCACTTAAGATCTCAACTGCCAGCGCAGAGTTAGGGCTAGTCAATGGTGGTCTAAGTTTAAGATCCACCGCTGTTTGCAAGGGGAGTGACTCTTTATGCAGTGGGCTGGAACCTGCTAAAATCTTAA
Organism: Limnodynastes dumerilii; assembly: GCA_011038615.1. NCBI lineage: Eukaryota > Metazoa > Chordata > Amphibia > Anura > Limnodynastidae > Limnodynastes > Limnodynastes dumerilii. Next base: position 33,340 of record WWET01006255.1, read on the forward strand.
CCTTAGATGCGTATATTTGCGATCAGTCCCAATTTTGGGTCTATGACAGGGCCGACGTTATCAGCATCAAATGGATTTTTAGGCACCAAGCTAGACTTCTTGGCATCATCTCAGCAGTGAGTCCTCCAGTATGGACAGTGTGTAGTGAGCATGGATAACGTCTTAGACACTTGAAAACAACCTGGCTATTGATTAGCCAATCAAGTTCCACCCCACCTCTGATAAGACTGCAAGGGGCTGTAACCAAGGGATGGAGGTGGGTTCTGAGTAAACAGGGTGAGCAGTGTTTGAGTTGGAAAAAGTAGAGTTGAAATTTAACTGTGGATCTAGTGTGGGGGTTTGATATTTCCAGCCAGGGCCTGCCTGCTGCATCTGTTCTGCCTTCAAGAGTTTGGGCTCCTTCCAGAACTTTAAGAGGAACATCTGTAACAAAGATTTTCCCATCAAAAAGACACATTACATTTATCAAGACCCTTATACCTGAGGACAGTGACAAAGATATGGGAACGTATTTGTGACTTATCTTTATGCTTTTATTCATCCTGGCTATTGGAGGACTGTTAACTTTTCATATATAATAAAGATACAATTGTATTGCCACTATTGCTCTCCCTGTGTGACCTGGAATCAAAGGACAGCGGGGCTGTGGTAGTGTAGCCTCTGGCGTCTGTGTCCTGACAATGTTTTCTTCAGCAAATGACAACAGTTTAGTAGCACACACTGTGAGTCGGTGATTTTTTTTCAACAAGACAGTGAGATACACTCACTAGAACAATGCACAATTTGAAAAAAATAGAAAAAAAAGTTTTTTCAGCAAATGACACCAGAGGTTAATAGTATACATGGCGAGTCTGTGATTTTTGTTAACAGTCCAGTGAGATATACACACTAGAACAGTACGCACTTTAAATGAAATATGTTTTATTAACAAATGACAACAGAGTTTAGTAGTGCACACTGTGAGTCAGTGATTTTTTTTCAACAACGCAGTGAGATATATACACTAGAAAAGGGCACAGTAAATGGCAGAGAGATCGTCACATACCATCCAGTCATACACCCATATAAATAAATACATGGACACCAAAGCTGCGGTTAAAAAGGGAGCATGGTTTTAATGATTAGGGCCAATTGAAATTGTGAACTGAATCGTCTATCCAAGTTTTGATAGGAAGTGGTGATAGGTGGCTCAATAGCAGATGGGGGGATTCAGCCTAACTCCACCCAACCGTCAAACAATACTCCTCACAAGGATGAAAAGGTCTATTGATCATGGCGCCCCCTCCAGACCGGTCTTCTAGCAACAACACTATCATATTCGCACTGCCACCCCAGCAACTGGAAGGTGGCAGATCCTAATAGGATCCCACCGCTAGGGTATGGTGTCCTTACAATGCTTCCAGGATGTGTTTGTTGCCATATCTGTCCCCCTACCCTCCCCCCAAACATCCCCCCTGCACCAAATACCACCACTTAACTGCTGACCCCCACTGCTACTGCCATATGAAGAGACCCTCTAGTGCCTTCGCCTTAATAAGATCCCATTCCCCTCATCTGACCAGTGAACTCCATCCCTCCAATACTGGTGCACCCTGATACCGAACACCTGGGGATCAAAAAGAAAAAACACAGTAAAGGCCCCCCATCCAGGCCTCTTTCTGGCCAAACCTGCAAGCTGCAAAAAGATCAAACGGTGAAACACATGACGGTAACCACACACCCCATGATCCACTAAAGAACCCATCTTGCGCTGCCCCAACAGCAAAAGAAATCACCCGCAGCTGCCCCACAAACTCCCAATCACAATGACCTACCCCTTAAGACACACGGAATTCCTAGATATCCCCTTCACTGCAAACCTATCACAAATACCATAAGATTAACATTTTACCTATGCAAAATTATGCCCGATATTGTAACTTAAATATTACACTTAGCACTTACACTCAGCGCTTAACCTAGTCTACTAACCCAGGAAGAAGAAGAAGGGAAAGGGAGAGGGGGACATGGGTTGCCCAACCCCAAGCCGACCTAACGGGGTTTAACCACTCCAGTAAACCTCCAAGACAGCCAATAAATCAAATCAGGTGCCTTACTGGGAGGAGAAAAAATAGAAAACCCCCAACCCATGCCCCCTTAAGGCAAGTGGCTAATCCTAGGTGGCCCGGGCTCAGGGATCACCCCCCAACATAACATAACTTCATTAAACCCACTCAATATTTCCTTAATGGCATTACATTAGAATCTACCGAGGAGGAAAGGGATCTAGGAGTCATTATTTCCAGTAACTTGAAGGTAGCCAATCAATGTAACAAAGCAATGAAAAAGGCAAGTCAGATGCTTGGTTGCATAGGGAGAGGAATTAGTAGCAGAAAGAGAGAAGTAGTGATGCCCCTTTATAAATCATTGGTACGCCCTCACCTAGAATACTGCGTTCAGTTCTGGAGGCCATATCTCCAGAAAGACATAAATACATTAGAGACTGTGCAAAGAAGAGCAACTAAAATGGTCCATGGCCTTTGTAACAAATCATACCAAGAAAGGCTAGAGGAACTAAACATGTATAGCTTGGAGCAGAGAAGGGAGAGGGGGGACATGATAGCAGCTTTCAAATACATCAAGGGTTGTGACCAGCTAGAGGAGGGTACCATTTTTCAAAAGAAAAGGTGTAATAGAACACGAGGGCATGGATACAAACTGGAGGGTAGTAGATTCAAAGGAAATGTGCGGAAAAATTACTTCACTGAAAGGGTGATAGATAAATGGAATATTCTCCCATCTGAGGTGGTTGAGGCCAATACAGTAGAACAATTTAAACATGCTTGGGATAAATATAAGGGTATCCTAAATTGTAACCCCAATTGAGGGTAAATAGGGTCTAGGGTCAGTATAGTTTTCAATAAACAAATGGGCAGACTAGATGGGCCATGTGGCTCTTATCTGCCGTCACTTTCTATGTTTCTATGTAACCCCCATACCTTTGATTTCTTTTCTTTTCTTTTTATTTTTTAAAAGCATTTGGCGTACCTCCAGGGCAGCGTAGGTGGAAGCTAGATTGATAGAGTCATTCACCGACCCACCACCCGGATGCAAAATTTGTTGCAGAAGAGAAAACCTCCCCGGCGTCTACATAGAGATGAGACCTGCCGGGAAATAGAATAAATCTGTACAAGGTAAGATGGCGGAGAGGCTCACAATCCATCCTTACTTAAGCTCCACCCATGCTTCCGTACCAAAACAAACCCTCAAACCTTACTGATTTAAAAAAACCTCAGAGTAAACAACCTGTCACAAAACACAGGTGTTACAACATCAGGAAATGTAATTTCCTTACCTTTTAGAGTTCTGTCTACTTGTGTTTCTCCATTGAGGTCTAGTTAGCTCAAGCATCACCAGTGTTTCCTGTGACCTGTCTGACTTGGAGCTCCATAATGCTACACTTGTCTGTTAATGAGTACACCTGTTGTCTAGAGGCTGGATCTCCAATTAACTGTGCTGTCCAAACCTTGTCTCCAATGGAGATCTACTCCTCCCTATTTAAACCTGCAGCACAGGCTCACCTGTGCCAGTGCAACATGTGCCGTTGCTAAATGTGACTGGTTCCTGTGCTTTCTTGTGGATACCTTGTGTTCCTGACTCCTTGTTATTTTCTCAGTGTCATTGTATCTCTGCTAAACTTCACAACATCACTGCAGATCATCGCATTTCTGCTAAACTTCACTGTGAGTTCACTGCATCACTGCAGACCATCACATCTCTGCTAAACTTTACTGTGAGTTCACCACATCGCTGCAGACCATCATCGCATCTCTGTTAAACTTCACTGTGAGTTCACCGCATTACTGCAGACCATTGCATATCTGCTAAACATCACTGTGTGTTCTCCGCATCATTGCAGACCATTGCATCTCTGCTAAATGTCCCTGTGTGTTCTCTGTATCACTGCAGAACATTGCATCTCTGCTAAACTTCCCTGTGTGTTCTCTGTATCACTGCAGAACATTGCATCTCTGCTAAACTTCCCTGTGTGTTCACCACAAAACTGCAGACTATCGCAACTCTGCTATACACCACTGTGTGGTAATCGCATCACTGCAGATCATCACATCTCTACAGCTCAGTCCTTCTAAGATCTGTTACTCAATGTCTCCCTCTAGCTCCTGGACTATTTCATTGCTGCTCCTACAACTGGTCTTAGCCCAGAGGAGTTTTTTCTATCAGCATTTTTACTGAGTATCTGTGGGCCTCGTCTTGAGGAAATTACAAGCGCTTCCTAATCCTCAGCTGTGACAGGACCTTACTGTTGATGATCTTCTCAATAAACCAATTGTTCTTTTGTCTTCTGACTTCTTGTGACTTTTTCTGAACTTTGCTAATGCACAAGCATTACATGAAAGGCCCTAGTTTCCAATACAACCATTCTAGCACTAGTGATCCCTGTGCAGAGACCCCAAATCCCCAGACCATGACACAACCTTAACCATGTCTGGTCATGTTAACCTGAACCTTCCAAATCTCCTAAATGCAACAATTCCGTGTAGCAAGGGTGCCCTCAACCATGCATCCTTTGCCAGGACTTGTTAAGGCCACAAGGAAAGAGGCAGAACTCCACCCCACAGTGCTCTGGGGCTGGGAGGAGTTCCCAGAGAGGAAGTGAGAGCTGCAATGTCTGAGGCAGAGAGGAGAGCATGTGAGAAGAGGAGTTGCAGAGGATCTGCAGAGGATCTCCACAGGAGAGAGCAGAGAGAGAGCACAGCATCTGCTGCTGGGTTTAGTCTAAGTGTGGCAGAACCTTGAAGAGACTTGACCTTGAACCCACCTGCCTGAGGGAGATTCCAGCTGGGGGAGAGCTGCAAGTGAGATTAGAGAACTGCAAGCAAGATCAGGCTAGTGGGGTGCCTTGAGCTGAAAAACTGTGGAGATGCAGTTAAAGACTGTCATCAATCTGCAGCTAAGTATTTGCATTCAATCACACTGATTGGGGCTGCACACTGCATCTACCGTTCTGCATCACCATTACACTGTAGTGGGATTCAAGTAAAGTGGACTTTGGGACTTAGTTGCACACTGCCTACACAGGACTTTGGGACTTTCTAACACACGTAACACCATTCTACAAGTGCACCAACATTATTACTCTAGTCAATCTGATTATTATAGTTAGATAGGAAAACTATAGAACTGTTTAGAGCTTTACTGTTACTGTGTGATTGTGGCTGCAGCAGGCCTGATTGTGTGTATTGGCTGCCATTTTGTAGACTGTTCGCACATGTAGTCGCCATTTTGAGAGGTTAACGTATTGTATTGTATGTCCATTACTGTTTGCCATTATTCCTAATTCATTGCCAACCCTTTTACACTTGCCCATTAAAACAGCCCTCTTTAACCCTTACCATTCCCAGTCCCAAGCTGTCCTTAATAAATACCATTTCCATTTCCCCTACTTGCGGTGTGGTCCCAGTTATTCACTATTAGTGTGGTGGGGTACAAGGGGCTTCCCGAGTCAGACCTGGTGGAAACCGCAAGTGTCCGCATCCCATACACACTGTCCAGAAGGCTCGGGTGGAGGAACTGAAGCTACTAACTATCATATTACAGCACCCCTTACACTATGCAGGGGAAAGGGGTGCTACATTGGAGGCCCTGCTGAGATACTGAGTACTATACTCAGAAAAACCACTTAGCGACAGCAGCCATGACAGGTGTCACAGGGATAGAAGTGTCCGCCTGGTGCAAGGCCCGAGAGATAGCTCCAGAGCATAGTCTATGCCTACAAGGAGACTTTACCGATGTTCCAGATGATCACATTCTCAGTGCATTGTAGCAGGTGGCTGAAGTATAGGGGCTGAAGGTGGTCGATTGTTAGGAAGCTATGGGAGACAGTAAAGCTTGCGTTCTCATAGAAACGTCCAATACAGTCGACAGAGAGTTAATCCCGGGGGTGATCAAAGCAAGCTAGATGGATCATCATTTGGCCCCAGATACCGCCATCCCCCAAGAGCAAAAACAGGGGAACAGCCAGCTTGCCATCAGTCTAGACAGCTGCTTGCCCCCTTCCCCACAGCTGGGGGAGGGTGATGATGCAGTGTCAGTTTCCAGCTTCCTCACAACCCAGCAAGGGGAAGTTTTAGCAATTGCTATAGGACAGCTAGCTGAACAAGTGAGCCGCATGCACCATGATGGGGGCCACCAAAGGATACGGCCTTGCTCTGGGGTCAAACCAGTCCCAGCTGGAGAAGAGAGTTATGAGTCCTGGCGAGAGGTCACCCTCCATTCATTAGAGGACTGGGAATGTTGTGAATCTGTCAAGCACAAGAGGCTAATAGAGAGCCTGTGGGAACCTGCTGCAGAGGTGGTAAAATTAGTGAGGAAAAGTAATCCCAGTGCAACTGAGATGTAATTTATAGATGCGCTGGATGACGTCAAATTGGTCTCAAATTTAAATTAAAGCATACTAACCAGAAGCCTGGGGAAAAGCTATCAGACTATATTTTGCAAATAGACCAGCTGATTCACAAAATTGTGGAGAAAGGAGGAATAGCCTTAGAAGATGTGAATTCCTATAGAATGCAGCAGATGCTTAAAGGAGCCGCTACACAGGACCTGGTGACTGAAGTTTAGATACACTAATTTGGGCAAGAGCCCCCTTTCATTTGGTGAGCTGTTGAAAGAGATCAGGAAAGAGGAGATCCTGGTAGCTAGCAGGGAGCAACCTACAAAGAAGGCTGCAGTACTCTTGACTGAAGCTAAGGCTAAAATTTCCAAAAGTAAGTTAATGCAAATGTTACAGATACAGAGTGAACAGATTTCCAAACTACTAGCCAGTCAGGCATCCCCACCCAAAAACTACTATTCAGAAGTACCCTTGGGTAGTTACCCCCAACAGGACAGACTATGGAGAGAGGTTTCCCCTGAAGGATGCTATATCTGTGGAGAAATGGGCCACATTGCCAGAAATTGTGCTGCCAGGTGGAAACGAATAAGAACCCCTACCTCACCTTGGCGTGATCAACTGTCAGGAAACAGGAAGGGAGGACCAGCATAGACAGGAAGACTGAAAAGCAGGAAGACTGCTCCAACCGTGCCAGTGTCCATAAATGGTCAGTCCTGTGCAGCCTTGCTGGATAGTGGGTCTCAGGTGTCTATCATTTTTGAGGGGTGGTACCGGCGACACCTTTCAAAAGTTCCATTGAAGCTGCTGTCAGGATTAACCCTTTGGGGTCTCAGTGACCAGAATTTCCCATACCTCGGCTATGTCACCGTGACGCCGAAGCTTCCTTGCAAAGTGGCAGGAGTAGATTGCAAGATACAAGTCTTTGATCTAGTATGCCCTGATGTGGAAGGAGAAGTCAGAGAGGTGCCCATCATAATCGGCACCAATTCTAATATCTTTCGCAGTCTGGCCCAGTGGTGTTGAAAAGCTAGGGGAGAGGACTACACCAGAGTGCTTACAATACATCGCCTTTGCTTGGCAGCATACCAGAGGATGGAGAAAGAGGCACGTGAAGTCAAGAGAAAGTTGAAAGAGAAAAACCCTTTTGGGCGCTTAAAGGAACTAGCAGCTGTATGAGAGATATTGCTATTCTCCCTAAATAAAAAGAATAAACAGCGCTAAAAAAATTTAAACAAATTCAGGCAGTTCTGATGAAAAAACAACAAATAAACGTCAACCTTGTACCTAAAAACTGATTTTATTTAACCATATAAAATTACTAAGTGGAAAATGCAAGCATATAGTTAGTTAGGCTGTAAATAGTAGGTATCCATATGTGGAGGTATTGGGAGGCAATGCACACTTTCTTGATGTTATAATATACTTGCAGTTTTCAAATAAAGGTTGATAACCTTGCAAACGGAGTATAGAAATAATAGGCACAATGTTTTGCAGCTCCACAAATCTCACCAATAATTGAAAGGTTAGAACGATATTGCCCAGTCCTCAAAAGGTATAGGAAGATTTAATAATTCCAAATAAAGAGACTGCAGTAAGCTGAAACAATTGGGCACATTAGATGGTTCACCAGTATCCAAGATAGTATCTAGGAAATAAAGGGGGCAATATTACCCGATCCTCAGAAATTTTTCATTAGGAGACTGGGATCTGAGCTTAGCTCAGGGAGTGGAGCATCAGATCAAGTTGAAGGATAAGAGGCCTGTCTCCCAGTGGGAAGAACTATCCAGTCCACAAGTTGGAGTTCTTGGATCTCAAATGGGCTGTGGTGGACAAGCTGCATGATTACCTCTATGGGCAAACAGATAACAACCCCCTGACCTATATACAGACGACTGCAAAACTTGATGCCACAGGTCACCGGTGGTTGGCAGCTCTAGCCATCTACAATTTCAGTCTGAAGTACCGTCCCAGCAACACCAATGTGGCTGCTGATGCATTATCAAGATTGCCTAGCCAGCCTTGTGATGGATAGGAGGAAGCTTGGATTAAAGTCCCTGCTACAGAAGTGAGAGGAATGTGTCATTAGGGGAGAATAATGATCTCACAGGCCAGGGAAGGCCTAAGTTAATTGGGAGCGACAGACAAAGCCCTGCCACCCTCATACTGCTGGTTATCTCGACTGTAAATTGGGGACCTCCAGCAAATGACTGTTATGCAGCTGAAGGAGGAGCAGCAAAAGGATCCAGCCATTGGGCCAGTGAGGTGGGCTGTGAAACATCAGCAGGCAGTGCTAAAAGATAGAACTAAAAGCGAAGAGCTTGCTTTACTACTTCGCCAGCGAGAGGTATTGACCTTGAGAAGAGGACTGCTGTATTGTGAGATTCAAAGGCCACTTGGATGGCCAAGAATGCGGCTGGTGCTGCCCCGGGACCCAGAGACATACATTGTTGAAAGCTCTACACTATGATAATGGGAATCTAGGAGAGGAGAAAACCAGAGGGCTCATAATTGAGAGGTTCTATGTACCCAGAATGGATGCAGACATTGAGAGCTATTGCAAGTCTTGTGGTACCTGTGTGCTGAGTAAAACTTTGCCCTCGAGATCAGCTCCACTTGTGACTTCCTTTCCATTGAACCTGATGAAGGGAACATCAGTAATGTGCTAGTAGTCACTGACCACTACACGAGATGTGCTCAGGCCTACACTACAAAAGACCAAAGGGCATGCACGGTGGCGAAGGTACAACAGTACAAAAAATGAGGCTACAGGCTTTTCACCGTGCTCCCTGATGTTTGGGAGAGAAGCTCAACTACCAGTGGACTTGTGCTTTGGACTAAGTACTGATGATGCTCCAGGGTCCTCCAGCCTTCAGTACATCAGCAAGTTGAGAGACGAGCTAAAAGAGGCATACAGATTGGTGGAGCAAGCTGCCAAGAAGTTGAGTGACTGGAACAAAGTTAATTATGATCGCAGACTGAGAGAAAACATTCTTCAACCAGGTGACAGGGTGCTCAGACATCTGGGTATCCCTGGAAAACACAAGCTGGCAAATAGGTGGAGAGAAGACCCTCATGAGATAGTCAAAAAGTTGGATAGCCTATCCTCATATCAGGTCAAGCCAGAATTATTTGCTGGGCCTATTATAACCTACCACAGACAACATCTACTACCCATTTGTAGAGAAGTGAGATTCCACAGGCCACAGATGGAAAGATCTCAGGGAACTTGGAGGGACAGTGGAAGATTATGTAGGCCACAGAATGATCCAATAGCCCAAGGGTCTTCCAGTTTAGTGACTGAGTCTACTGAACTTGATGAGGAATGAGGATTTGATGAGTGGTGGTACCCCCCTAAAGAAGTTCACACATGAAGGCCAAGATAGCAATGGAAGAAAACAAGAACTTTGCCTGCTGCCATAGAAAGACCAGATGTTACATTTGAGGTAGATGAACCGCAGCCTGTAGAGGAAGAATTAAGGGATGAACCTCCGTCTTTGGAAGAAGCCGATGTGCAAGAGAGCATCCCAAGTGAAAGGCCACCAGGGGGAGATGAGGGGGTCCCTGAAGCCCGTACCTCTCCAAGAAGGGACACTAGGCCACCCATCATTTTAACATATGATTCTTTGGGTCAGAATGTAGAAGTGCCCAGAGTAACACACCCCAATATGACACAGGCTTGGCCTTACTACAATGTAGGCTTTCCCAGTGTGTGTGTGAGTAGTGGTTAAGGAGGACAGGATGTTTTAACCCACCCTTTCTTTATAGGTGGAGCTCCCTCACAAAATTGCTACTATCCTGTGCCAGAGCTCCAGGGGGAGAGTGTAGCAAAGGGTGCCCTCAACCATGCATCCTTTGCCAGGACTTGTTATGGCCACAAGGAAAGAGACAGAACTCCACCCCCCAGTGCTCTAGGGCTGGGAGGAGTTAACAGAGAGGAAGTGAGTGCTGCAGTGTCTGAGGCAGAGGCAGAGGCAGAGAGGAGAGCATGTGAGTAGAGAAGTTGCAGAGGATCTGCAGAGGAGTTACTAAGGAGAAATCTGAGAGAGAGCAGAGAGACTTACCCAGGCAGCACAGCATCTGCTGCTGGGTTTAGTCTAAGTGTGGCAGAAGCTTGAAAAGACTTGACCTTGACCCCACCCTCCCGACTGAGATTCCAGCTGGGGGAGAGCTGCAAGTGAGATCAGAGAACTACAAGCAAGTAGTGGGGTGCCTTGAGCTGACACGCTGTGGAGCTGCAGTTAGAGACTGTCATCAATCAGGAGCTAAGTATTTGCATTCAATCACACTGATTGGGGCTGCACACTGCATCACCATTACACTGCAGTGGGATTCAAGTAAAGTGGACTTTGGGACTTTGTTGCACACAGCCTACAAGGGACTTTGGGACTTTCTAACACACGTAACCCGGGTTACCAGCAATCTACAAGTGCACCAACGTTATTAGTCTAGTCAGTCTGATTATTATAGTTAGACAGGAAAACTATAGAACTGTTTAGAGCCTTACTATTACTGTTATTGTGTGATTGTGGCTGCAGCGGGCCTGAGTGTGTGTATTGGCCACCATTTTGTAGAGACTGTTCGCACATGTAGTCGCTATTTTGAGAGGATAACCTATTGTATTGTATGTCCATTACTGTTTGCCATTGTTCATAATTCATTGCCAACCCTTTTACACCTGCCCAGTAAAACAGCACTCTTTAACCCTTACCATTGCACTATTACCACTATCAGTGTGGTGGGATACAAGGGGCTTCCCGAGTCATCCCTGATGGAAACAGCAAGTGTCTGCATCCCATAAACACTGTCCAGAAGACTTGGGTTGAGGCACTGAAGCTACTAACTCCCATATTACACCACCCCTTACACTATGGTGGGGAAAGGGGTGCTACATCCGAGTCCTCCCTTAAGGGGAAGATGACCAAACAGGGCAACATAGCTACCAACTTAACTCACCAGTACAGGTGTTGGCACCCTGATGACCTTGTTCTTCTCCCTGAGTGGAAGGCCCCGCCTCCGTGGCATCCAGTCCCACCTGGTTTCCTGTCTCCCATCTGGACTCTCCAGAAGCAGACCCTGGCAACAAAGACATGTTATCAACCTGGGAAACAGCAGTGAAACCCCCCGACATAGCGGACAGACCTCCTACCATTTGTGGCAATAAACCACCCTGCTAGCAACTTGAACAACCTGAGGCGCGGGAGACATCCTGTCCACAGACTTAGGGGGATTCCCTGAAAGCACAGACTCCACTGTCGACATGCATCTGAAGAGAGCAGAGGCAGAGGATGGCCATGAAGAAGCAGGGGAAATCCTCCCAGAACCTGTCATCTGTTGGCTTCAAACTATAGAGCCTGCAAGAAAGGGGGAACTACTGAAACCACAGTAGCCCTGCCTCTGCCTGTGGTGTGAATGTCCCTCATAGCCACTGGACTTACCTGTAGCAGCGTCAGCAGAGTGCCCAAGAGGTCTAGCTAATGCATGCCCCGATCCCTGACAGGGGGGGACCCTGGGCAGGCTCCTGTTAGTAGCAGCAGACCGCTTCCTCTGGCCAGCAACTCCTTGTGAGCCCTGGGAACCAGAGCCCAGCTCAACTCTGCTGTGGTTTCCCCCACTTAGACCCGGAGCACCCTGCTGTGGGTTCATAGCTGCATCTCACGCTCCTTCTTCCGACTCTATGCATGACAGATGTGAACTGGAATTGCTCGCTCCGGTCTTACGGTCGGCAGATCCCTGTTCCGAGCGGGGACTGAATGGATGTGGGCAGGCCTGGACATGCTGAGGCAACAGAAATGTAAGGGAAAAAAACGCCGGTCACGCTACAGAAGGCTGAATGTGGGGAACCCAAGGGAGTAACACAGCTAAAGGGGGGGCAGTAGAAAGGAGAGCAGCACAAAGGGAGAGATAACAGAGAGAGAGAAAGATAGTCAGAAGAAGAGACAAAGGGGTGAAAAGAGCAGAATAATTAGTTCAAAGAGAAAGATGAAAAAACCAATATAGCAATGTGATACTCATCCGTCCTGATAAAC